>JARJDU010032919.1:0-13359 GCA_030264695.1 Lissagria laeviuscula | reverse complement strand
GCAAAGTGTTATATACCAAAAGAATCGCCTTTTGAAGCTCTATCCAACGATCCACATTATAAGCATTTGTTGAAATACCATCTGTACACGTGCGATACGATTACGCAAAATAGCACTTTGACAAAAATTTGAGCGAAAATGAAACTCCTAAACTAACGGTCATAGAGAGGTGGTTCATATACCAAAATGTGTGTCTTGGGTCGCACTTTGCCATAAAGTTGTAGCAGTTTATAGTATTTCTCTCCGAAAATAGCAAAAATCTTACTTTCTTGGCCTTTTTACGGTTTTCGGCCTGTAACTCAAAACTACCTTCACCAAAATACAAAATATTTTTATAATAAATTCTAGAAATAAATATTGCTTTAACCTAAAGCTTATTTTTAATCTTTTGACTGATATCATGGTGTAATATAGGTATGAAGAACTTCCTGCAAGATGGTCTAACGACAGCTATGTCCACAAGATGCTCGTCTCTAGCCCATCAAGCAAATCCGACTATACAACTTATTGGAGTGATCCTGTCAAGAGGCAATTCAGTAAGTTTTTCAACCACATTACAATCTCCTCCTTTTTTTCCGTTTCTCCTTGTTTTTGTTTTTTTCTTCTTCTTTTTCTTTATATTATGATTAAGCATCATTTATATTTCTTCCTGTCTAATTATCTGTCTAATTAACATTTTGATATTTACTTCAACGAACTGCATTCTTTTTGAATTCAACCAAAACATCCTTAGATAAATATAACCAGCTATTAATGCGCATCCAGTCCTCTGACATCTGGTCTTTAAGATTTCAATTATTTGCTTCATCCTATTTGCGTTCCGCGGTGGCCTGCGGCGCGTTTCCTTCCCTTTGTAATGCGATTTCATCCTTCTTGGAGAGAGGATACAGCACTCTTCAAGTTTAAACATAAGCACATTTAGATATATATGTACTTGTTGTTTATCGTCGGCTCTTGCGACTGTTATTAATGTTGGTTTTTAGGTCACGGTGGTCGTCTCGCCTGTGTGACTATCGTCGGTAACAAAGGCCATCCTCGCCGCAATAATGTCTTCGCTTACCACGACGATCCAGTCCGCAGCGACATTCAACTTTTGAGCTACTACATCAATCGTTTCCGCGAAGAGAAGAAAATCAAGAATCCCATCAGCCTTAGAGGTAAATATATACAGATCTTATTTCTTTTGTGCTTTTCTAATTAGATAGTTTGTAGTTCATATTTATAGCTGTAATTAGTGTAGAACTTTTTTAGGTGAAGTAGATTTTGTAATGATTATTTAGGTTAATGAATACCAATGAGGGCTTTAATCAAGAATTTTTTGTCATTGTGGCTTCTTTTTTTTTCTCATTTAGTTTCATGATGCGCCAGTTTCATGCTTTTGACAACCGGCTGCTACAGCTAGCATCGCTTGTTGCTTTTTGATGCATCGCGCATTTGCTTTTCAGCTCCGATTTTGCTCGACTCATAATATGGTTGACATGATTGTGAGTATATACATTGGAAAATATAGCTGTCATATAGCAAAATTCATATAACAAAAATAACTCGTTTTGTCATCATGCGAATGTCATTATTTACAGGATGTCCAAACCTACAAATATCTACCAATACTACTAAAAAATTTATTAAAGTAGTTTACGGGAGTGTTTTTGCGTACAAACAGTTACGTTCGAGCATTGAGGCGAGTGCAATTACTACGCGAGGCACGTACAACGCTTTACCCATCCGCACTCAATTAAGTGCATAATATATAAAATGAATGATATTTAAGTAGACATCCTGTATACATATAGTGCTACTAACCTACAAATTGAATGCCTGCTTGAAAATAAAAGCCAAAAACAAATCTAAAAGCAAAAGGCGCTAAGAATAAAATTCATAAAAACGGAATAAAGCAACGAACGCTGATAAATATCGTCACACTTTTATAGAACAGACAATATGTCCCGTGATGTTTCCAAAAACCTTGAATACATTTGCCAAACAACCACCACGCTTAATCTAATAAATTTCCACCGTATCGCCGCATTTCTATCCTTTCATTCGTACTTTTTATTTGGGGTGGTTTCCATACAAGTAATATATATATATAAATATGTTGTATGTTATTGTAAATATTTTTCGTTTTGTGTGCTTGCTGCTAGTTATTCATGTGTGATTTTCACATGTTTAATTTTCTAATATTCAGTTCAGTGGTCGGCAACAATAAAATTTTATTAAATTAAAACGTATCACACTTATGTCTCGGTTTAACGGACTTTGATTTAACGGATATCGGCTTTAACGGACAAATTAGAGTTTAAAGAACCTAGTGCGCTCTATATGCTGATCTTGCGATTGAGAATAACTAATCAAAATTTTAGTTAAATTGGTTAAATCAGTTAAATCAAGTATGTGTTTGCATAGACTTTCAATTTAACGGATTTCTAGTTTAATAGACAAGAGTCGTCTCTTATTAGTCCATTAATTTAAATTATTTTTCGCTTTTGAAATAATGAGAGGTTGCCGACCCCTGCACAACAAATATGTAAAGATATTGTAATTTATTTGACTTTAATCAAAGACAGTAACTTCTAAAAAATTGCATTGTATAATAAGTATATAGAGAAATGATATGTATGCGTGTGTGTGTGTGTGTTGGTGTATGTATAGCAAACTAATGCTTTACGTTTGTGCGTGTTCCGTGTTGTCTGTTTTCTGTGTTCTGATGCGAATGGTTTTCTCTCCTTACAGCCGTGGAGAGTATTGTTGAAGAGAAACCAAAAGTAGAAGAGATTAGTGAATAATTCAACTTCCTTCAACCACATCACAAATACCACAAACATAAATTTGCACATATCTTACACGTATATAACTCATAAGTTAATACATGAAATGTCAAACAAAGAATGAAAAGTGACAGAAAAGTAATAGATCGTTACAAAAACAACAATGCACCAACCACTTTTCTGAATTTGAATACCGACACTCTTTACTTTGATTATTCACTGCACTTTAATATCATGATAATATGAATTTTGTGTTCGTATTTATCAATTTGTGTAAGATACCAATTTATTTATAAAATGTTAATATATTTATTTGACAGTTTTTTAAATTGCAAAATGAATTAAATTATTAATTTATGATGATTTATGTATTTAAAAATTAACTTTTCGTTGTTAAATTTAAATTTTAATTCATATTGCAAACAAGTATTTCGTTTTTTTGGTTATATTGTCTATAAATCTAGCAGTTTCAGGCAATTTAAACCAATTATACTAACAATTAATTTAACTATTAATCTAATTAATCATCATCTTTGCTAAATTTAACTTGGAAAACTGTCAAATGAATATTTTCCGTTCGAAAATTATATTTTTTCACTCTTAGCTCAATTGATTTGCAAATCCCAAAAAAAGAAAACACAAAATTACATAATACATAATATTACATTACGATTGACTTAAAATAAATAAATTATTGTTATATCTACATATATATACATATTAAATTAACTTATTGTTGTTGAGAGAATAAAATATTATTTTGTTTACAAAAACAAAGGAACAATAGTTTTTGCTAATATAAATTACCATCCTATTTTTAATTTTCATAAAAAGAGATATTTATACAAATTATTTATTTAGAAAAAATTCCTACTTTGCTTCTTTAATTAATACATAAAAGGACACCAAGTATAGCAATATGTCCGTTCGTATGTAGTAGTCAAAGCATGTTGTAAATGATATTTTTTTTATAATTAATTTGTTAATAATCTTGTACATAGTTCTATCTACAATATAACCTCGCATATCGAGCATAATTTGTTTTGGAGTCTTACTCGTAATGTGAAACACTCGTTAAGCGAAACCATTTTTACTATTGCGGAATAAACTAACCTGGAATAAGAATTCGATTTGCAGAAGACAAAAGAATCGAAATACAAATTAGTTATAACATACCTAATTTCTTGTTACAAGAAAGTTGTCTAGAGACATTTGGTAAAAATCGCATAATCATTGAATAAATTGGTAGCGCGCGTAGTTCTCGTTAGTAGGATAATACTTCTCACTGAAACGACGCAACATTTTCGCGTCACTCGTTATGCGAAACACAGCTCGTTAACCGAGTCATTTTCTTAAAATAATTTTTGCTCGATATGCAAATTGTTCTCGTTAAGCGAGGTTTTACTGTATATTCTTAATTTTTATTAAAATTTTTGATTTTATTTATTACAACTTACACAAAATCATATGGACCACAATGAATTAAATCAATAAATTAATATAATAATATAAAAACAATTATGAAAAACCAAACTTCAATGATCGACCAGACTTCTTCATCTGCCTACTCCAGAAGAACCTAAATAATTCTTAAATAAAGTAAGTCTACATTGACTAAATGGTAAATTGTGTAAACAGAAACATTATTAAAACAACATCCTTTCATTCGATTTAAATGGTCATCTCAGACAATGCTAACGAAGTTTGAGCTTATGCTTAAAGTTCTGAGGATTCGCTCATTAAATAATCATAACATTAATAACAATTAATATTACTACACTTACAATATATTTTTGTATTTTTATTCCTTATATAGATTTTTGCATGCTAGATGTGAATATTTTTTGTATAAATTTATTTCCATTTTTGAAAATATTTGCCACAAGTTCTCCAAAATTGCTCTCATTTTTTTTGCTGTAGTCTTTGGGATGTCCCACGGACGTAAATAAATAAAACAGTAGCCGTTCTTGGGTTTTTCTAAAATTTAAATAATTGGCGAATATTATGTGGAAGAAAGTAATTTTTTTTGAATGCTCAAATCGTTCAAACATTATCACACAATTTTTGAAGATATTGCTTGAACGAATCGTATACACAACTGAAAACACAATCGTTCTCATCTTAGATATCATCCAAGCTTCATTAATTGACATTGTGGCATTAACCAAACATTTCAGCAGTCTTACCCCCTCTCCGACCCTCTCGAGTTTTCTCAGTGCCCCGCCCATTGGAGGACGCTTCCCAAGACACCGAGGAAATGGTCCAACTGAAGCAAGAACGTGCTGCCCGTCTTGCCAAAATCGTGGAAATCAAACCTGAGGATCTCCCCAAAGTCCAAGCTAAAGTATCAGCCGAGAAGTATGTCCATAAAAATGCAATTTTTATTTCAGTGAAATTGAATTTTATTTTATTTTAAAGAATTAAGAAGGATGCAGAGGCTGCAGAAGCTAAGAAGAAGAAGGATGAGGAAGCTGCTAGGCAAGCCGCCGAAGAAGAAGAGATGAAGAAAAAGAAGAAGGAAGCTGAAATTGCTGCTGCAGCTAAGAAGCAACAAGCAGAGAAAGAAGAAAAAGCAAAGAAAGCTGCGGAGGAATCTGCAAAGAAGGAGAAAGAAGCTAAAGCTGCTGAGTTGGAGAGGTTAGCTGAACAAGCTAGACAGGAAGAATTAGCAAAACAGGTAAATGCAAAGCCACTCTAAAAATATGATTTATCTGTTTTATTGGATTTTTTTAAAGGCTGAAATTGAAAAAGCAAAGAAAGAAGAAGAAGAACGCGCTCGTGTAGAAGAAGAAAAGCGGATTGCGGAAGCTGCCAAGGCGGAGGAAGAACGCCAGCAATTATTGCGATTGGAAGAGTTGGCAAGACAAGCTGAAGAAGAGAAGGAGGCTGAGCTCGCGCGTCAAGCTGACGAACTTGCCGAATTGGCGAGACAGGAAGCTGAATTGGCTGAGAAGGCTAAAGCTGAAGAGGAAGCCGCTGAGCAGCAACGCAAGGAAGCTGATGCTGTTGAATTGGCGCAGAAAGAGGCTGAGTTAGCTGAGTTGGAAACTAAGGAGAAGGAGCTTACGGAACAGGCGGAGCAAGCGCGTGCTGAGGCTGAAGAAGCTGCACATGAAGTACCAACTGAAACGGAAGTTTCTGCAGAAGAAACAGCAGAAACTCCAGTGGAAAATGAAAGTGCTGAGGCTGCGGAAAGTGAGCCGATTGTTGAAGAACCTGAGAGTCCGGTTCCGGTTGAGGAAGTTTCTGCTGCTGTTGAAGATGTACCTGAGGAGGAACCTGCTTCTCCTACCGAAGAATAAATAATTAATATTATCATCAGTGAGGAATTGGGTAAATGCAAATTGGAAAGTATCTAAGCGGTTTTGCATTTAAATTAAATTTAAACTTTTAAAACGAATAATTAGTATTTTTGAAATTTGAAAATTTAAATGAACGAATATTTTAATATAATTCGGGTATTATATTAATTTATTGAAAAATAATTGTGTGTGGTTCTTCTGCTATGTAAATTAAGGTTTGTAAAAAAGAAGAAACACAACAGGGGTTTTTACAGAATGGATTCAATTAAAATGAAATGAGACACAAACAATAGAAGTTAATGATATTTATTATGGTTGTTGTTGCTATTGTACTTTGTGTAAATAACTTATTTATTATACTTATAGATACGACACTGTATTAAACATTAAATTATTACATTAAATTGTTATCTATTTTAACAAAACGAGTGTGTTCATTCTTAATGATTTTCTGGAATAATTTTTTCACCTTTTTATTATAGAAATATGACATTGTTATAGAAACACATATCATTACATAATTAATTATTAATACTCACAATTACAATCAAAACCTAAAAGTTTTACTTCACAGTTGCACTTTAATTAATTTTGATACATTGTACTTACAATTCTGACACTAAAATTGTTGATATGATTAATTAACTGCCGATGATAATTAAATATCACACAAGTCATTAAAATGACATAAAGTAGTTTCTTATAAACATCTTTTTTTTAATAAAATATTTAATTGTTAGTTGTATAACATTATAGTGAAAGTAAGAAATATTGCTATTTCATCAACCCCACTTTTGCAAGGAGATAGGTTCATCGAAGAAACATTTACTGATGTAATAAGCTAAGCATTTACTACTTTAATTATTAACGCACTAATAATTATATATATAATGATGTAGTAGGAGTATATATTGATATTAACCAGAATAAATTACAAGAGATACTAAAGTCAAGGCTATCCTTGATTCTACACATAAAAATCAAATCTATGAAGGGGAGCAACCAAGGCCTGCTTGGATATAGAAACTACATGAAGAAAAGCATGGCTTCATAGCCACCCTTGTTTCACGAGTATAAAACTATTCATACCTTCAATTCCACAGCCACCCTAGATACACCCTTGATTTCTGTAAAATCATGGCTACCTTCGACATCATCAAACAGTCTTCTGCAGATCGTCAAGTAGTTCACAGCTTTATTGCAGAATTAATATTGCTAATATTTATTTATAAAGGTATTCAATTTATTTTAATTTTGTTTTATTTTAAGATTGTGATTTGCATTATTAAATTGCAACAACATTTAATTTAATTAATATTCAAGTTTGTGTCATTAATTTGAGCTGTTCATGCATAAGTCTATATACTAATAATCCTGTGCCATTCGCAAACGGTTAGGTATACAATTTTATTCAAAAATGTATTAAATAGTTTAGAATATTATCCTTTTATAAACATTTATTGTTTTCTTTTAACTTTTATCACTTTTTTTCAAATTATTTTTTTATAAATCGATTCATTGATGTGATAGTGATTGAAATTTTTATTAAACTAAATTATGAGTGAATTGAAAAAAAATTCAAAAATTTTTGATTACTGTCAAGTAAAACAACTAAGAAGCTCTCAGAATTTACAAACTTATTTTATTCGATCTATTTTTGGGCTTTATGCTTGTTCGTCTTTTACAGTTGCCGCCCAAGTGAAACTGTATATCAATCAGAGTAGTTTCTTAATTGTATTAAGAGGCTTATTTACCTCCAAACTGGTATAGGTAAGTCTATGTTAGCGTCGCGACTGATTGTGATCACACAAATTTAAGTATTTTTCTGTAATTTTATAGCTGCACAAAGCTATGTTCCTATAATTTTACTTTTTAAATTAATTTAGAAAATCTCAAAAAACGTACTTTAACTTTAGCGGCTAATATATGGAGTTGAAGACAAAACTCTCAAATTCGGTCAAGATACGGCAGTATATAATTTATCGCATAATAATGTACTTTTTGAATTTTGTAAAAAAAAACAAATACCCTAGCTGTAATAAATTTTTGTTCCAGTTCTTAGGCCATGATTATCAAAATTCAACTAGTTCTTTACTTAAAACATACGCAGCAAAACGCATTCGACTTAACTTTTTATTTGTTGCCCGCTTCAACCCGGACCTCCTTAAGAATCAGTTTGTCAAGTAAATAAGCCTCTTAAATATAATATATATCTATATATATATTTAATGTAAAAATAAAATTTGTATTACTACAAATTATTAATGAAAAAAATTGTTTCAATAATGATATCTTATTGTCTTCAAGATTAATTTCTATTAATATTTCATACGAGTATTTTATCAATTAATTACCCAAACTACTTAATTTAAAATAGAAATTAGTTATATGAATATAATTGATGTAATCATACTTGAAACTTGTCCTAATCCGCAGTTCCGTGTGTTACTGACGAATGACGTCCGTTGAATGATTGTAATTGCATTGTGATTATTATCCACAGCAACATGATGATAACCATGATAATGTAATTGTTTGTCCATTTGAAAATACAATGATGCTCGCGGTCGAAATTAACGCATGAATTAATTATATAACTTATTAAATTTATTACATGATGAAACTCATTGTCGGAACTGTCGGAAACAGAAGACATATTGGCTATTTATGTAATAGGCTATAATATATCAACACATTAATTAGTTAGCTACTAAAACATGAATTGAAAGATATTCATTATATAACAGAGAACGAGAAAATTTAAAATTAATAGTTAGCGGGTTAGCGGGTAGTGGATGACGGCACACTTCACAAATGAAATTAACTTGCGTGCGTGTGTTTTACTATTTATAGAAACAAATGGAAACGTAGCTGAAACTACATTTGTGTAATGATCAACACATTAGAGAATAACACGTGTTTTATATAAAATTGATTGTGAGATGTCGTCGCAATTGGAATAAGACATATTACCATGAACATGCATCTCCCCTGTAGTAAGTTCAATGAATTAATTAAAGGACGATGTAATTTCCTCGGAATAAACGTAAACATGTTCAAATATCTTTCTTTTGAAAAATTCTATACATTTTTGTGTTCCAACAATTTTAATCAATAATTTATTTTCTTTCTTCCACTCATCAAACTTTTTATTAGTCGTTGGTTTCTTGTGACACTGAAGTGGATTTTAGCAAAATGCGCGCGTCTGGGGCCGCTCAAGTCAAAGAGCCTTCCAAATTCTGAAAAACGCGGCAAAGACTTTTTTTATGATAGGCCTCAAACTGATTATGCTACTAAAACCTCTTTTCGCGAGGCTTCAAACTGATTGTGCGCCTAGAGTCCTCTGTTTACTGGCGCTACAGCCTGCTAACGAACTTTGGTCTTCGCTAATTTGATCTTCTACGGCTCTTTTGTTCAGTTTTGCACTTCTGGCAATCTCTTTTCCGTGGGCGTTCTTATTTTCCGCACCTATTCTCACCACATGACCTGCCAACTGGAGCCTTTTCTGGCGGACTTATGTAGAGAGTAAAGAGCTTTCAAAAATCCTGTTATAGCTATTTCTTGCATCTGCCTTGATCAGTCTAAGTATACGTCTGAAGACCTTTTTTTTTCAAATATGTCTATGGTATCAGTCTGTTTTTAGGAAAAAATCCAGGCTTTAGGCTTTTAAGTTCGACAGCTCTTAGGGCCCCGTCAACTCTAAACCCATCGCTGATTGAAGTCCATGAGTCTAATTTGTGAATTTTGTTTTAACTAAACCATTTATATAGATTTATTCAACTATCTATGTTCATTTAAATTCAATTATGTAAAACTAAGCAGTAGACGAAGGTCATGGTGTAGAGTAAACAAACCCAAAATATTATGCACATAAATTTGTTGTTTGCATTCTTTAAGAAACATAAAATCGAATCGAATTGCAAACAACATGCAAAAATGCAATTCCAAATGCTATCAAAAAATAAAATTTTAGATTTTATACACGCTGGGAAAGTTTATAAACAAATTTTAAATATACATATTACATGAATCACAAAAATTAAAAATTTAAAGTGGATCAGTATTCCGAGAGTGCTGTGCTATTTTATTGATGCATGAAAACAAAAACATTTTCGCTAAAGTTAATTTCGCAGAGTGTAGTAAACTGTATCGATCGCATATATCGAATGTATTATCGAATTGTTACAGAATCGTTTGAATGAGATTTAGCTATAAATAACTAAGCGCGAATCATTGAATAACCAAATATTTGCGTTTCCATAACATATTATTATGCATTCAATTGTCTCAGTGTGCTTTTCTCGCGTTCTTTTATTACATTTCCTTCTGTTATAAAGTTTTAAGAGAATATGGCAGTCTGTATTAATGCGTAAATGCGTTGAGTTGCAAAATGATAAGCAATTTAATAAAAAGGCTACATATTGATGGACAAACCCTTTTGTTGTTTATCTTCCACTGGATTAAGTAACTAGTAAAGAAACAGTTAATATAGCAAACTTTGACTTTAGTATCCTATTGAAATAATTCTAGGTCACACATCAGAAATGAACTAAATCATACTTTTTTTCTTGTCGCGCTAGAACTGTTGGTGGGGTTCGACCTCAAACACAATTTGGCCCCTCTCGTTTCTCATGAGTGCATATATCTTCCCTCTCCTAATACCTAATATTCCCAAAATCAAACTTCACTCCGTCTATTTATCTTTTCTTGGACCTTCTTTTTTCTCTTTTTTTCTGGGGCTTGTATTTTCCTATCTGTTTTGCCAAGACTCATGCGCTCAACTTGCTCAAACCATGCAATTTAGCAGGCTTTAGCTAATTTCATGATATCTTCGCTCTCCGTTAACACTAGTATTTCATAGTTTATCCTGATGCGACATGTTCCGTCTTTATTTTGAATCTCTTCGAAGGTTCGTTTGGCTTACTTGGGATCCTAGGCGCCTATGGTCAGTCAAGTCACACGTCTTGGAAATAATACTCATAAATTTCATGGTCTGCGCGGGGCTCCATAAATCTTGACCAAGCGCTTAGAGCTCCTAGGGCTACAATTGCTTCTGCCCCTAATTTAAATAACCCAAAAGAATGCAATATTTTTATACCTTTAAAGTTCTAGTTTCTTAAACAATCTCATTGATTTGTATCTGAACAATTTTTTCTAAACTAATGCAAGTAAAATGTGTACTGTGTTGAAAGCAATCTGGAATCTAACAACAACCAGGAGCGGATTTAGAGCTGACGGGCACAATAAGTTTCCGTGTAAAATCTTTGTAGAAATTTTTGGAATTTAGAGATCCTTCTAATTTGAGAGGCGTCAGGCATACGCCTGTGCATAAATCCGCCTCTGACAACAACAGTTAAATTCAATGCAAAATCCCCCTGTTATCAAACAATTCATGTAACGTTTAATCAATGTAGATATATGGAAACTATGCTTGTTTGTACCGTGTCCTATTGTGACAAAAATACATTTTGTATATACCAAGTGTTTGAAACATTCAATGAAATACTTTCAAATTTATAGTATAAACCTCTCAATTATTTATAACCAATTTTTCTATTAGGAATTATTAAACAAATGCTTTTTTACCTAATGAATCCACAGAAGAACTTCAGTAAACTTCAAAGTTATGTGAATGTATCACCTAGTAAACCAGTTCATTATTAAATTGATTCGGATTCATAAATACATAAAGGAGCAGGAGCAGGACAGAGAGTTAGTTGAAAGTGTTGGTTGCAGTTAGGTGTGCTGGTAGGTACAGCAAAAGGTGGCGGCAGTTATCGCTACCGAACCCACGATTCTCTCGCATCACAAATTTCCTTGCCGCCCTCGCCTAGTAGTACATTTCACATCGATATAGGTACTTGTATTTCATGTGCATGTATATGCTGTACGTGTAAGTAACTTGTATTCAAGTTACTTCATTTCATCGACTTGATAACTTCCACGGTCGGTGGCCGGTCCGCCTCACAACCGCCTTATGCCGCCGCGCTCGACTGTTCGTCAATTTTAAAACGCGCTCGATGCCATTGCCATTTCATTCCATTTCATTCAAACGAACGTGTGTAGTCGACGAACGACCGACATAAAACTGACTGAGAGAGATTGATTTACACTGAGAACTGACCGTATAGTTGGTTGATCGAAGCGTGTGGTCATTGTCAGTTGACTATTTGTGGTTGATCGACTAACTAGCTTCTAAATTGCTATATTGCTGATAGAACGAAAGATATTGTAGGAAGTGCAATCGTTCATTGGAAGACTTGGACTTGAACTTCTGCGGTAGTGTCTAGTGCGCAGCGACATTCAACTTGAAAGTTATTGACTGCTCACGGGGACAGCCTTTAAGATCACTTTCGATTTCTTCGGTACTTCAGTTGATTCTCGCTCGCATTGCTTTTACCGGAAATCATTACCACGTGGGAATGGATAAAATGTGTCAACCGGAAAACTGCCATAGGACCAAATCTATGCTAAGGTATTTTTTTTAAATTTTACTTAGTTAATAATAATAAATTTTGTAATCAATGTAATAATTTAATTTTGTATGTTGTGAGTATCTACTTTTATTATCGATTTAAATATCGATTATTCACAATGGCAAGGTTTTATGCCAAATTTGCGTCATTTTCCATTCGTGTGCATCTACATAATGTATGAATTGATCGGTTCGGTGTACATGGACGATGTACATATTGACAGATGCGAGTGCAGGCTCCAAATCTATCGACAACTATTAAGTGGCTCATGCACGTGGATTAATATATCTAACAAGCGTAATGAAAGTGTGCCTACTGTGTTCAAACATGCGATGCAATGATACAAAAACTAAAAATAATTATAACAACTTTTGAAATGTTAAACTTGCTCTTAAAATTAAAAAAACTAATTATTTGAGTTTTCCACGGCAAATTTTTTAGATAATCTGGGCAAAATTACATTTTTCTTTTGTGTGTGAATATAATGTAATCAATTTCCAAAAAAATATTTACTTATGGACACCGTATTTATATATAAATTATATTCGAAAATAACTAGGTCTCATATAATGGTAATAATTTATGCTTTTTTTTGCAAATGCAATAACTTCTTATCATTTCTATAAAAAAAAAAGTTACGGTCGAAGTTTATCAGAAAATTGAATTATTTCAATAGGCAATTTATAGCTTCATTATGACTGGAAATTTTAACAAAATTAAGTATGAATCAACATTTATTTACTTAATCATCATGCAATAGATAACGTGCATTAATTATATTTTCATTGGTATTCGTTTACTCTTTTATTTATA
>JARJDU010032892.1:0-16496 GCA_030264695.1 Lissagria laeviuscula | reverse complement strand
GGAGAGTAATCCTCTTAGCAGTTCTAGTGTTTCCCTATGACGTTAACGTGTAAATCTTATTAGGAAATTATGTATAGCTTGAACAGCTACTGCCAGTCTTCAATTATCTTTCTTATTCACAGAACTATTTACATCTAATTTTTTAAATATTAACAAAAAATGGCCGTATCAAACCGTCATCAACTTATATTTATATTTTGTTTGTTGTTTAATATAATTAATGGCAAAGTAATGCTTCGCAGTGATGATATTTGTGGGGATTATGATGGTAGAAGGATCTATTTAGAACTGGGAGGGGAAGGTGTCCTTATTGCAAAGAATAGCACTGGTATCTCTTCAAAATTTACATCAACGCATCGCCAATGCAGCTTGGAATTGATCACATGTCCTTCTTGTATAATCTCTGTCAAATTCAAGTAAGCATTTACGATTATTAATTTGATAATTAAGCGATTTGCCTTAAAATACGATTTCCTTGTAGATTTCTAAATATTTCACGAAATTGCGGTAAGAACTCAGTTTTGGATTCATGCGGTTGCGACTATGTGTGGATCTATGAACCACCATTTGAAGATGTCTCCGGCGAGCAATTTTGCGGCCATTTTGTCAACACGAACTCATCGAGTTTAATATACAAAAGTCAAACGCGTGCGACTGCGATTAATTTTTTATTCAGTAGTTACCATGAACATGCTTTCAGTGTGGAATATTCTTCGGAACGTATGTCTCTTTCTAAATTACTAAGTTACCTGTTTTTATAACCACAATTTCTTATTTTTTGGGGGGGCGGATGTAGGAAACCGGCAATTTTTCGACGGTTACCCAAACAAATACTCAATGAACAACAACACAAACCAATTTGTGACATCCCCATTCTTCCCACATTTCTACCCAAGAGATATGAATACCGAATATATCGTCACATGCAAAACGCAAGTGGATTCTTGCAGAGTGCGATTACTCTTCACCGATTTCCAACTTTCTACAAGCTCACTAATCGAAGTACAATCAATATGTTTAATTAAATTTATAATCCTCATACGCTTCTTAAACATATTGTAGTTTTTTGATTTCAACGGGCAACGGATCTCGGTAATAACAGGATCCATGTTCCGTCCGCCATTGATCACAACAACAGGACCAAAAATGGTCATCCGATTCTATGCGAATGGTGGAACGAACCTAGGCTTCCGGGCTTCTTATACTTTCCTCATGGGTGAAACAAATTCTACTTTGAAACCAGATACAGGTGGACAATTGCAATAAATGTCCACGATCAACAATTGATTATTAATAAAAATGCATTTTTAAGGTTGTGGAGGTTATGTGGACAATCTAGGCGGAGCCATTACAATGCTAAACATGTTAAAAGAGAGTACAAAGGCTTACGATTGTTTCTGGATCATTCGGCCACCAGACAATTTCCTACATTTGAAAACGCAAATTTACGTGAAGATCACAACGTTTTCAGATTTTGCTGGTCCCACCGAACTCACTGTGCGTCAAGGAATGACTTCTAAAGAACCTATAGTGGAAGCTTTAAGACATCCTAGTTCACATTACTCAGTGGCCAAACAACGCGAGCATGTAGTCCCGATTAAGACAGGATTTTACATCAGCCTTAAAGGATTATTCCGTCCTGAGTCTCAATTGGCAATTATCTATTCAGCATTTAACTATAAAGGTTCCCAAATCATGAATATTCTAGAATTATTTCTATGTATGTGTTTTTAGCCTGTTACTCCGGTTCGGATTACCTTTGCAGGAACATGCGCTGTATCCCAGCTTATTTAGTCTGTGATGGTTTCGACCATTGCGGAGATAACAGCGACGAGACAACGACCTGTCTCCTGGAACCTAACGAACGCTTGCGATGGACGCATACACCTAACTTCTTCTTTCCGAAAAACGATAAATACTCTTACCTTAAAACTGCGACCATTGTCTTTGTAGTATGCTCCATGGGCCTTATGGCATTGATCTTTACACTTGTTTTGGTCCTTTATCGATTGAACATGCGGAATCGCACACAGCGCCATCTGCAATCACATTTACAAACTATTAATGACATGCTTGGTGAGTGAATCGATTTAGACATTACTTAATTGTTGTTATATGTGTATGTATTCTAGTCTGCACGGTTATTTTAGAAGACGGTCCTGCTGAGTCTGTAATTGAGGTACTTGTTGAACCGGATGAACCTCCACTGTATGAGGCACCTCCAGATTACGAGAGTGTCTTGAAAGTGGAGAAACGACATACCAAGCGTCGATCACATACTCCTATCAAGTAATTTTCTTTTGCACACACACAATTTTATGAGTAATTTACATATTTCTAGGATACCAGAAGGTTCTTTAATAAGATCTAATGAGATTACACCCTTGAGATTATGTCTGACACCTCCACCAATGTATACATCTCTACCAAGAATCGAAATAACTGAAGTTTTTAACACGGAAGAGTTTCCTTCGACCAGTTCTGGTTCTGGAAACAGTTGGCTTGAAGGTAATTCCACTTCCTGCGGTCGTTTGCAAAAACATCTATCGTTGGAGGAACTCAAGATACCTACAAGAAAAAGATATTTGTCTTTGGACCTGGGAACAGTGAAATTATACAATTTTCTCAGTCCCACAACCGGAAATCGGGAAATTGTGCAACGATCTAAAAGACGAAGAAGGTTCCTAAGCATTTCTGAGACGCATCTTCTACTTGCTGTGATTGGCAATGACGATTTTAATTTTGGTCAGGACGCACGGGTGAAAAATCTTCGAAGAAGTATTTCAATTGAGAATTTGCATGCTACTCTATAAAAATAGAATTAATCTCACACGCAGTTAGTAGGTTCTCCCAACATTTCTCACTCCTCCTGTCAGCACTAACCTATCACAGTCCACTTGGCACCCGAGGCGGACCGCCCCCTTTAAACCGAATCTGTTCACACCTACTTCTTAATTAGTTTATTATCAATAACAATGTGCAGATTAAATATAAAACATTCTTTTAGTCAAAATATCATTAATGATGCATCAGTTACTTCATATAAAAGCCAACCCTCAACTCAATAAAATGGTAATCACATAAACATAACCTATAAAATATACTAATCCTAATCAAACTAAAACCTAATGTTAACTGTTACTGTGACAAGACTCTAAACAAGACTTAAGATTACTCTCAAACTTGCGACTAATTTGTTTCTGAATGATTATACTCTCCTCCAAGTCCTCCAACAACCGTCGAAAGTCCTCCAAAGCTTCCTTACACTTAGAAACTTTCGAATTATCCTCTTGCATAAGTTCCTGCAGCTTAGCATCCAGATTTATATTAATATCCCCATCTTCTTCTACTATAATAACTTCCGTTTCCGGTCTATTCTCTCCACTATTATCCTCTTCATCATCACCTAATTCAATCTCGCTCTGAATCAACGGATGTTTCAAGTAAAACCAAGAATCATCCGCAAATTTTTGTAAATCCTCCTGTTGGTACACAACCACAAGTTGATTAAATATCGTCTCGGAGCGATACCCAACCGGAAGTCGGAAATCAATCAGTTTCATTCTTTCCTCCATTATAACCTCAACAATATCAATCCAACTAGTACCCTCTGGATTCTTCAATATGATAGCCATAACTTTATAAAACACTTTATCAGGATTCTTGAAGATATTTGCACAATATGCAAGCACATCATGCTCAATCTCAGCTTGTTCAATATCATCAAAAGGCCATTGTCCTTGATATTCAGGAAGTTTCAAGTCCTGCAAACTTATTCGAAGAACATCATCATACTTCTTGCTTTTCCAAAATGTTGGGAAATACTTATAATCACATGGTAGATAATCAGGGATTTCATTTGAGAGGAATTCCTTGAAGATTTCTGGAAAAGTGGGATGTTCCATGCGTTGTGGGTGAAAAACGAGGCTTTGTAATTGGTCCAAGGCGGAGTTAAAGAGACCAATGGCGACTAGCGGTTTGGCAATGCATTTCTTATATGGCAAATGCCACTTGGCATAGCTACGCATGCGCTGGTACATTTCCAATCCAAGATTCTCATGAACAAAGGCTTTTAGTGTATTGAGAAGTAATCCTGGTGGTGGATTCGAATACTTGGCAAGAAATCGAATACCTTGTTCCAAGGACCTAATCAAATCTTCTTGGGAAAAGCTCGATTCAATAATAACGCTCTCGCTAATCATATTATTCTTGACCAAAAGATCTATTTCGTTCTCTAAGGCTGGAGTACGTTGATGCACGACGAAAGCAATAGGCATTGGTTCAAGATCGCCTAACTTATTAAGGAACTGAATCAAAGTATCAATCAGCTCTTCCGATAACTCATTAACAAGAACAACTAAGCCGTTAACGTCGTCCGGCTGTAATCTAGTTTGATGTAAGCAATAGGTAAATTTGTTCTGACCTAACTTGACTTGTTTCAGCAACACGCGAGTTTGATCCCATCCAATAAACACATCCACAGCCTCGGTAAGATTCTTCTTCTCTTCCGTAAAATACAATCCAACCTTCCAATAAATATCGTTCTGCAGGCGCTTGGATCTTAATGCATTCCGTATGAGTTCTTCACATGTTAGTGTTGCTAAGTCAATGTGTCTTATCAAAGGCATTTTGGGAATGGGACAAGTCATAGGGACACCTTTCTTATATCGTTTCATCATGTTCAGGGTAAGGTTCTGATTGGGTGTGTAGAAATCCCTAGCGAGGTCGCTACTAGTCATTTGGGACATCCATAATGGGCATTGGTCTATAGCTTTCCGCTTGCGACGATTAAAACTGACCTTCTTCCGCCATTTTAGGAGCACATACCTTCCAACAGTGTTATACCGTAGTTGTTCTAACCTATCTTCACGGCACTTGTCCTCTACACGAAGCAACAGGTTTTTGATCAATTCCTCAACCGAAATGCGAATCTCGCATAATTTTTCTTGTTCTAAACGACGCCGAGTGCGGTCTTCTTCTAACATTCGACGTTTGGTCTCCTCCTGCTCAACCTGTTTCTGAATCCTACGCTTACGCTCTTGTTCCTGTTGCAATAACCGCTCTGCTTCAATACGTCGCAGTTCATGCCGCTTGCGTTCTTCCATCCGTTGAGCTTCATACTCTTCCTGATGTTTGCGTTCAGCCTCCAACCGTCGTTGTTCAGCTCGAACGCGAGTTTCCTCTAACAATCGCTTCTGCTCCTCTTGCTGCCGTTGCAATTCCAGGCGTTCACGTTCTAGATGCTCTTGCATTTGTCGTTGCTCCTCGGCAATTCTCTCTCGCTCTAATTGAAGCTCTCGTTGTTGAAGCTGTAATTGCTGCTGTTTGGCATCTCGCTCTCGTATTTGCTGCGTACGCGGTTGCATAGCAAACGCAAAGGAAAATCCACCAGATTTAGAATCTTGAGGAGCAGGATCTTCAATTGCCTTAGGTCTACCCAAGGGGAGTGGCCAAGCTTCTTTACTTTTTGCATCGTTGCTAAGAGGCCAAGCTTCTTTACTCTTAGCGTCATTGCTTAAAGGACTCCTGCTGCGCTCTTGTACTCTGTAACTGTCGCCACGATCTACTTCATCCTTCTGATCGATAGTTTCCGGTACAAAAGCAAATCCTTTTAGGTCAAGGTAACCATCAATGAAACTATTCTGAATTGTATGAGTTTCAAAGAGTGGTGGAGGTAACCCTTCCCCACAAACTACCTCCCCTACGCTACGCGTTCGCTTAGATTCTATGACATTCACAGCTCTGTCCAGTGCATACGGAATGTTCGAAAGACGGAAGTCACGTTTATTTAGGACTACTGATTGTCCGTCTGCACTGATTGATAAGCCATAGTACTCTAGAAAATCTATGGTGGAGGCACGCCCTTCGAACGCTAGCATATTAGTAAGTTGTTCAATGGGAAACTGCGCATGCGGAAGGCGGGGCGTATAGCATTGCACAACGGTACGTAAAGCTTTTGTTCTAACCTGTATAAAGTATCTGAGGAGGATACAAGCATTGAGGTATGTCGTAGATCGCACAAGTTTGAAGAAACGCATGAAATTGTTTTTGTCTATAGACGAATACACCTCCAACGCGAATTTGATTTCGGGACTACTTTGAATCTCCGATTGGAGTTGTTGGACCTCCCACATAAAGTTTCCGTCGTTTAGGTTCAAGAGAATGACGTAGGCGCGAAATTCCGCTTCGTGGGGACACCTCTCTCCTTTAACTGCAAGATCGTGATACATATATTTCAATGTTTGAAGGCATTTTGTTAGGTTTTCGGTGTTGATCTTTTGATCGAAGACGGCTGCATCTTCGGCAACTAAACGCGCAGAACAATGAATATGAAAACGTGCGCATTGTTCGACTAAAGCTACGCTACCCTGACAACAAAGCTCTTGTTGTGTGATATCCTTACGGATACTGCGCATGCGATCCCATAAGAAATGAAACCATTCGGCTAGATTCACATCGGGGGAGTCACATAAATGCATGATCCGATGCATGAGATATCCCATGGTCATCTGTAACACGTCCACGTTTCTCAGTTCATGCGGTAATGGCGATTCCTGATCGGCAGAACTTCGGGAGTATTGTTTCACAGCTAAGGAATGATTCATTGTCCTTTCACCTACTTCTTGTTCATAGAGTGCTACCTAAAAGGAAATCCAGCAATTAGATCAATCGATTTAGTTAATAAAATGTTAATAAATATTTTCTATACCTGATGTTGCACCTCCCTCATAAGCCTCTCTTTCTCAGAACACATGTCTGGACATGTGCCTACAGTTACTCCCAGATCATGTAAATCTACATGTTTGCTTCTTCTCAGTCGAATCAACTTATCCCTAGCATCTAACACCTTGAACTTCTCTTCAGTTGTAAGTGCCCTTTGTTTTATTACTTGCATAAGATCAGTTTCAGCTTTACCAGTGGAATTTTTTCCTTCTGATTGTCTCTTTACTTTCCTGACATCTCTACCATCTGGTTTCCTTACTGCAACTTCATCAATGGACATTTTCTCAGGTCTAAGATTATGCTGCTTTGATGGAATATAGCCCATTGCATCAAGTTCTTCTTGAACTTCAGGATCTAGAGTCCAATCAGGATCAGCATCCTTCTCCTTTTTAGATTTTCTTTTAGTTGATGGTTGCAAGTGGAAATCAATTCGAAATTCAATATCCTCATACTCATTAGCTAAACTGTAAGCTTCTTCTGCAGCTTCAGTTGTTTCATATTCCACTATACATTTTTTGCTTTTGGGCTTTACGATGATTTTCACAATTGGACCGAACGTTTTGAAGTACTTCTTTGCCACAGACTTATGTAGAAGTTCTTCGGGCACTTCAGAACATCTAAAGATAGTAGTGAAAGGTATAGTGAAGAATTGCAAAAAAAGAAATAAAAAACTTACATGATAGTTTTACAGCCTGTGGGATTCATGGCTTTAGGGGATTACCTTTGTTTATTTATAGTGTGCAATTATTGAAAAAACTTTATATTTATATTTGGATTAAAGCGCGTCTTGTAAGTGAGGTTAAAAACTGCATTGTTTTATATTTTCGAGTGTAAAAGAAGTTGCATAGAATGAAAATTTTAAATATATTATTGAATAAAGCAGGAAAAAATAAATTGAAGGGGACTGACTATATAGGGCTGAGAAAATCAGGATGCATATCATTTTCAAGAAAATTTAATTAGCTTTCTAACAATGTTCAATTTATTTACATGGGATAAATAGTTCCAGGGTTATTCTAGATTGTATAATTAAAAACATGTCAGAAAAAATGTAAACAAGCTTTTTAAGCCTTAATTTAGGAATTTTTCAAAATATTTGCAAAGTGATTCTAAATGTAATCTTTAGGAAAATTTAATGATCTTTCTAAAAAAACATAAAAAGTTTACTTGAAATATTTAGTTTCGAAGTTATGAACGTTTAAATATTAAAAAACAAAAAGAAACTATTTTTAGCTCCTAATTTGGGATTTTTTGTAGGATTTTGAAGGTCATACTAAACTTTATCTTATAGAGAGTTTAAAGACTTTTATATATATATATATATGTATATTAGGTTCTTGTGGGATTATTACAGTAATTTTGATGAACATAATTCTGATTATTATCTAATATGTATTAACAATTTACTTTAGCCATAGACTTTTAACCCATATTTTATGAAATTAAAATAAACTAGGAGTGCCCAACATCTCTGTGACTTAGTTCCATATTGGTAAAAGAGTGTTTTGGGTAATAATTTAAGTATTTATTATACATATTATATTAGTTGCCATTTACTTGCAATGTTAGTTCAAATAAAAAATATTGTTACCTAAGATATTAAATTGTTTTTCTTCAGATGTGCATGTGCTAAGAGGGTGTTACATGCAATTTTAAATCAAATAGGAACTATACAAATTGAAAATATAGGTGTTTTAATAAAGTTTGGCAAAGAAATCAGTCATTAAAAAAATGTATTTCCTGAGTTATAAGAAATTGAATTTTCTCCATAGATACAAACACGATACAATACAATAACGCCGTTCCATAATGCTCTTCTGATTTTTTGTAGTACAAGAAATATATTTAAAACATTTATTAGTCGTATCTCTTATTATGAAAAGTTTGGACATGTTTTTATCTTTAATTGTTATGCATTATGATGCAATAATGATGTCACGTCAGTCAATTAAATTTGATAACCTAGCAATGAGTCATCATATAAATTTTTCATTTTCATTTCAAAATTACACGTGTATTCTAGTAATTTTCATTGGCACAATTTCATTCATTTGTAATGTCCATTCTTTCATATCAATGTAAATCATCTTCAAACTACGCTCACTGAATCATATTATTAAAAAGATTCGAGCAACAACAACTTTAAATTAACTGCAGCTTAACAGCTTGCAATGGGTATCAAATCAAATAAGCCAAAAACCAAAAATAAAGGCACAAATGCCGATTGTAATAACGAAAACAATCAAAATAACTCAAATCAGATAATACAAGAAATGACAGCGCTCGATGAAAATGGCGACTTGGTGCAATGGAGGAAAACCTGTAAGGAGACCACGTCCCAAGTGTCTCTGCAAATCACAGTTACAAAAACAATGGTTAAAAATGGCGACGACAGTCCCAAATTTCCTAAGACGCCATCTAGCGGCGGACCTTCTCCATCATCTTACAATGATTATGATTATGTGAGTAAGATAATCAATTAATTGATATTGACGTTATAAAAGAAATTCTGTAATGGCTTTTACAGTGCAATATGTTTGGAGGACCAAGGAATATATACACCGGCTATGGATCTTTTATACAGCCATCGCCAAGCAACAACCATAACCAAAATCATGTCTTTCATCAGTGTTACAACATGAACCAGAACCAGACACAGTATAATCAGCAGCCCATTACGCATTGTCACGCCTTCTATAACGGATATCCATATGCATATTTTTATCATTAAATGGAACAACAAATGCAACACGAGAAAGAATTCATAAGCAAACAAACAACTTTTAATTTGAACTAAAAGGTGTTTAACTTGTTTAAGTTGATGATAATTACTACCCTATGTAATTAAAATAATGGTTAAACTAATAATTATCTAGCCTAACGAGTTTTTAATTAAAATTGAAATACTTCCACTCTACAATTAGTCATTACATTGTTGTCCATGACGGAATACACAGCCAAAATGTTGACACCTTCATCAGTATACAACGCTTTCAATCCATTTTCATATTTGGCAATAGCCTACGCCTTGGAAAAAGTCCATAAAGTAGGCACTACATACCAACCCTATCCATGGGCCAATCAAATAACTCTTCTCAACGTAATGGCGATCGTCGCCAGCATCACGATTTACTACTTCAAACATGAAGCCCAAAGCGTTTCCGGAGTTTATTTCTGGAGCATGAAGGTTTTCAATTGGGGAACATTGCTACGCCTGTTGAGTATCCATCTCATGCGATATTTCAATGCCAAAACCTCATCGGAGATCTATTTCGGTTTAGATTCATTCGACAAGGAAATGGGGACTTTAGGGAAATCCTCTGAAATCACTAAAGCTAACAAACAATTGCGTCAGTTCGCCATTATAGCAGTCCCAGCTTCGGTAGCAATTTACATATTGAGTGAGATTTATATCAATGTGGTGGGGGAAGCTGATTTATCGCTTCTGGTGATTATCTCCCGATTCATTGGGACTTATGTAGGCATCTTAGCGAAAATGCAGTTCTACTTATGGTGTACGGCTTTGAAACAAAGATTTACAATGGTGAATGATCTATTGATGAAGATGACAGATCAATCTGAGAGGAGTGATATGTTTGTGATTGATGCTTGTGTATACAAGTATGAGCAATGTATTGAAAAATGTGTGGATTTACATAGGGAATTGACCCAATTGGCAAGACGTGTGAACGATATGTATCAGTTTGATATGCTATGGCATTTCTTTGTCATGTTTGTGGTGAGCTTCACAAATGCATATTATTTTGCGTTTATGATGCTGAGTAGAGAATCGAAATTTAATTATGGCGCCATTATATCTAACTTTTTGTTTGTTATGTTTGAGATTGTTGTAAGTATTCAACCGAGTACGGAATTGTGTAATGAGGTAAGTATTCAGATGAATATTTAAGTATTTAGTGTCGTAGTTAGGCTGTTAGCAGTATGTCAAATGCCTAGCTACGACCCTGCTTTAAGTATTGATTATAATATGAATACCATAACATTGTAAATGTTATTGATTGGTTTAGAGTTATGTGGCGTTGGATATATTTAACCATTTACAAGTAGATCCAGATGATAATTCTATTCAGCGATTGGTGATTTCCTCCATTTATGAATTGAAGGAAAACAAATTGGAGATAACGGCTTGTCGCTTCTTTAACATTAATTTCTCAACGTTGGCAGTAGTAAGTGTGCAAGTTACATTGTTTTTGATTAATCATAATGCTCAATTGATTGGTTTTAATGTAGATGTTCACGTTAATTACGAACTACGTCTTCATTTTGATTCAATTTGAGGATACCAATATGGCGTCACCGACAGCCATATCCACAACGACGAGTGACGCTTTTATATAATCGCATTAATTGATCCACTGTTTATATCTATGTTTCTTAATAAACTTAATAAATAGTAAATACTTCAATGAAGATTTTGATGTAATATTATCGTATTGCCTTACTAAAATAAAATGTTTTGAATTTGGATCGGAATTGCTGTATATTTGAGGATTTTTTTCATGGTTAGGGTAATACTGTTTTAAAAAATAAATTAGGAAATATCTCACATAACATCTGCGTGATATAGGCTAAAGAAGTAACGTAGTTATGCTATTAAATCGGAATCATATTTGCCTTAGTCAGTCAAATTTAAAGATGAAAATTTATATTATTCATAGATATACCACAAAAATTTGAACAAAATGGTTAGTGTATATTAAGTTGCATATATAATATTATATTATGCCATAGTGTTGTGCTCGCCGCTTACTAGACAGCCAGGCTGCCGCAGCTAAAATATTGAGCAGACAAAAACTAGTGCGATTGATCAGCTTGGCGAAGGAGATGAAATGATATTATTATGTATTTTTGTGCAACAAGTGAGCGGCTACTAAAGGCGACTACATATATTTACATTAAACTAGCTGGCTGCCTGTTCAGGTGAGCAGTCTAGTGGCTGCCGCAGCCAAAACTTCTTGGCTGTTTAATGAGCGGATTCGCATAAGCTACCACGTGTTTAAAGACTGCCTAGTGGGCGGCCAGTCTTATTCTATTAATGATATCATTTTACCTCAAAATTTACACTCCGCGGAACCGCCGTCGAGCATTTCTTTGAGGGGGTCAGATTGACTGTTAAATGCCCTTATCATAGTGTACCTTTGCGCATAAAGCCATGGTTTAATTACTTAACATACAAATAATAGCCAACCTGTCTAAATTAGGATCAATGACGTCAAAGGATGAGTAAGTTTAATTGCCTATGTTAAATTTGTTTTTATATTAATTAGATGGTTATGGGTGATATTTTTTCAAATGACCTTGTAACGTAACCTTGAGACCAGGGCGGTCCTAGAGGCACAAATAGTTAGTAGCCCTTCAAAAAGTTTGAAGCTTTCACTGCTATTTTTGAAATTTGGAAGCCCTAGGTGTTTTATGGGATGTATTGAGACCATGTGGAAATTGAAGAAATATAGGTAGACCTATGAGAAAACGGACTGACGACATGAAGAAGCCTTTCTCCAATAGTCGATAAGAAGGCGCCCGAAGAAGTAAAAAAAAAACAACAATGATAACAATTGAATTTATATATGTACTTGAATTAGTTCTTAAAACGACCAAGAGGTCGCGACTAAATAGTCATTTAATTATTCATGCATCATGTCTATACAATTTAATGACAAAACACAATCAACTTATTACTAAAATGGCAGAATTACAGCTTAATCAGACTGATATTGTCAGTTCAATCATAACTACACATACATTGCATATGCATTACATTACACATTTCATTACATCCCATTCATCTTCAAATGTAAAGTCTCAAAATCTCTATATAATATACGTTTACATAGTTGTACACAATTCAGTGTACTATATTTACAATTATTATCGAAAATCGTTCCGTTTCGTAGGCGTCGAAGACACCACATGTAAACCTTCCCATAATTCAGTCTCAGTGGTATTATCACTACATCCATGTGAGATACTTCCACCGCATCCACTATCTGTACCTTTAGCGCTTTGCTGTGAAATTACCATCAAGTCATCGTCATCATTATCCGATGGCATTTCGTTACCGAAACTGTCGGAAAGCTTCTTCCTTTGCGATAAGATATTTCGTTGTTTGGGCGTATTGGACTTGGACACTTCCATTTCTTCTAAATTATACGCTTTTGGTGATGACAATTGCTTATATTCAAGATCCCAGTTCATTGCTGATGAACTATAAGCTCCTAAAGAATGATAAGATGTATCTGAAACTTAGAATAATAAAATGATTGCTGAATTAATTAATGCAAATGGTTAAAAAAAACTTACTTGATTCTTGTGATGAATTATGTTTATCTATCACTGACACATCAGGAACATTAAAAAATCCATTCATGGATTTAATTTGCGTTGAATTAGAGACTAAATTAAGTATAGTATGTTTAGTTTCTTTCTTGTCTAAACATATTGGTGACAATGCACAAAGTTTCATGATTTCAGCATTGCCAGGAGTCCCAATTGTTCTTTGATGGTGATGATGAGACATCAAGAGTTTAGGTGTTAATGGTGAATGTTTAACTGGTGACAGTATAAGTTCATGATGATCATCACAATCATCATTTTCATCAACCTGAGGTGAATCAAACAACTTTTTATATAAAGTGTCATTCGCATTGCTATGATATCCTTGTTGATTCTCAGTGAAATTGAAATAAGGTGCTAATACTTTCTCCACTTCTTCAGGTAAAACTGGAGGTAATGTTAATACAGTTTGGGCAGATGATGTAACTGTTTCTATTCGAATATCATGACAATCATCATCTTCATCTTTGATTAAAGGCTCAGATATACAAGGAACTGCAGGACTTGGAAGGATTTCATGCATGCTGAAATAACTATCAATTCGAGATTGTGTTAACGATTCGAAATTGACGTCGTGCTCAGGCGATGCGTATTGATTCTCATCGATTTCGGCCGGTTTCAAGATGGATAACTCATCGATCGTCCATTTGAAGTCGTTGTGGACCGGCGACTTCTTGACGAAGATTGATGGGCTTAAAAGTTATTAAGCACAAGTGTAATTGTTGAACGATTTATGCATTTGTTGTAAAATTGTACTTATTACCTGATGAAACTCGTGCCGAGATTTTCGCGCAGAAGTTGTTGGAATGGATTCTTTACTTTGTAACCTTCTGATGAATGTGAAGGCGGCGTTTGGTAACTGGCTAAATTATGAGATAGATAACTATGAAACGTCAGCACTTTTTTCGTTGGCGTCGCACAGTTCGCCGTTTCCAATTGTTTCTCATTTTCCATTTTGATTGCTTTACGCACGTTTTCCTTCATTGCACTTTTGCCTTTTGTAGTGGTCGATGCACAACGGTTTCGCATTTGAATGGAAGAACGTGACTGACAATTGACTTTATGAATTTTAGTTTCGGGAATGCCCAACAGATGACTTGCAAAATTATAAATAAGCTCTATAAATAAGGGACCATCCGCGATTGTAATTAAGAAATCTAAACAAACTATGAATGCGCGATTCTTAAAAGTTGTCTCAGGATGATAACGCAGAGCTACCATATACTCGAAAACGTTTTGAAGCCGCCATTTTCCTCAAAACCGCCAACTGTCAAAAATGATCTTTGATAGAAGGAATAATCCGTATGACTTACTCAGTTATGTAAAAATTAGGGAAAATAACATCATTATATTTCAATGCACATAAATATAAATATCTTATTCATGCACATTAAAAAAGTATGCAGTATTAATTTGCCTGAACGGTAATAAGCCATAATGAGCAATGACTGTCAAACGATGAGTCTGCGCAATAGATATAAACGCATGTGGTCATAAATTAAAAATATTTTAATTTTAAATTGTTTTTAAAATTTTAATTTAAAGTATTTTATAATTAATATAACATTTTGTTGTTAAATTTTTTTAAATTTATTTGTTGGTATATTAAACATAAAATCCTTACTAATTAATATAAATATTTTATTTTAAAGAGAATGTAGGCAACTTAATTATCACATTGCTTTCCATCCAAACGTCAACAAAACTAACCTCGCTACCAAGTAAAATTCCTCATGAAATGCCCGAGGAATTAAAACAATTGCCGGTTGCGATGTGAATGAAACCGCGAGTGATTAATTAATCAGTGCGTGTACGAATGTGAATGTAGAGTGTGCATAGTACGCGACGGGGGTGGTGCAAAGTGTGAGTTTATTTTGCATAAATGGATGATGGTGTGCCTAAGAGAGGCCGCGGACGTGGACGCGGTGGCCGCGGCAGAGGACGCGGTCGCGGTCGGGGCCGTGGTCGCGGTAAAAAGGCAATCAAAATCATCGAAAGTGACGAGGAAGTGGAACCGCAGAACGATAGTATCGAGGAGCAGCCGTTATCAACGCAATTGGATAATGAAAATAATGAGATTCAAACTACTGAAAGTATGCATTCTTTCACTTCTAATCTATTTCTAAGCTCTAATTACGCTGTTAACACTAAATATAAATGATTACAGTTGACTTGGAGGCTGATATATCTCAGTTGGAAGCACCTACTTTCACAACAATCAATAGAGGACCACCAGAACCCATGCTACGATTGGATTGGAGTCATAAAGTGAATCTCATTGGGGAAAAAGTGTTGAATCCGATGATACATTGTTGTGATAAGTGTCTTAAACCCATACTAATTTATGGCAGAATGGTAAACTATGCACAACATACAAACATGATACATTATTAAGCTAATAACCTAATTTCATTGTTGTAGATACCTTGTAAGCATGTATTTTGCCTTGCATGTGGAAAACAAGAGCAGAAACAATGTCCAAGATGCCTGGACAAAGTCTCAAGGGTAGAACAAACTGGTTTAGGGACTGTATTCATGTGCACGCACGGCGGCTCAAGGTACGGTTCGAATGGCTGCCGCCGAACGTACCTCTCACAACGCGACCTCCAAGCTCACATTAACCATCGCCATGTGACATCGCAATCGGCGACTGTGGAACCAGATCCGCCGCTTCCACCACCTCAACCGAACATCCCTTCGCGAACGTCCAAAGGCAACGATCCGCGAGGATCCATCTCAGTGTCGACGAACGTGCGTCGAGCAAATCCACCGCCACCACCAAGTGGTCAAGGTGTACGAACAAATCTTATCACTGTACCTATTCAAGACTCTGCTCCATGCGAACCCATTCAACCTCAAGGCGGAGGGCAGCAAGGATACTACAATCAGTATCAACATCAACAGCCGCCTACGAGTGGCTATGGTCAGAATAATCTGCCGCCGATGCATATACCGCCGCCGCAACAAAACCAATATTATCAGTCGCATGGATACAATGCTGCACAGAACTATCAAGGATATAATAATCAAGCGCCGCCGCCTCCGCCACCAAGTGCACAGTATGCTCCTACTGTAGGAGGACAAAATCGTGGAGGTCAGCAGTACGATTATAGTTCGGCGCCGCCGCAACAATGGACTAACAATCAATATTATAGATGATAAGTTGATTAATTGATAGTAATTTTAAGGGAACGGTTAAAACGCATTTTAACATAATTATTGAACAAATGAACTCTGGTCCGTTCTCTTCGGATGACTTTACATAACGACTTTGTTATGATGGATGATTATTCTGTTTGACATTATTATGTATGTGTAAGAATAAGATGTTTAAGTGAAATGTTTAAGTTAAACAATGAAATGAACTAAAGTATATATATGAGTTTGTAGTGGACGGTGTACTGAAAGTAACTTTATTG
>JARJDU010032877.1:0-17607 GCA_030264695.1 Lissagria laeviuscula | reverse complement strand
TACATCAATGTCTGTCTGGTTACAAATCAACTTGGTATTAATACCCCGAAGGTGGATTGATTCTTAATAATAATTGCCTTTCATTACGCTAGAACACATTGTGGGCGTTGCTGTTTTTGTCTTAACATTAAAAATCCGTTCCGAATGTCGGTCTACTTGATTTAAATAGTTTTCGCTCGACTCGAATATTTATCTAGATATGTAATAAGAGGCAAGGTATCAAAGTATCAAGTTAAAGGTGGCAAAGAAGTAACAAAGAGTGAAGGACGTGAGTCACTATTGCGTAATCATGGAACACCCATGGACCTCTGATCGTGTCCACTGTTCACACAAAAATTGGATGCCATGCGCCATGCGCAGGTCGTATTTGGTAGACAGAATCTTTCTATGGGTTTGTATCAAATGTTAGCGAGAAGTTCCTGAAACAATTGGAACAAAATCAATTGGAAATTGTACATAATGCATTATGTTTGTGCATAGAAATAAATATCTTATGAGCGCATTTGCTTCATGCTTCAGCACAAGCAAAACAAGCATGACGCGAATGCGGCGAATGGCGTGAAATTGCGACCGTCGGCGGCGGCAAGACGTCATTTCATATTTGTTACATGCGTCGCACCTAGCGAAGTCCAGAAAGAAGCATTTCATGCGTGTGAAGTTCGTTTTGCCTTCATTTTAAGCCATGCATGCGCGGCCAGGTTTTAGATTTCATTTTCTAAAATCAGTGATGCTAAAACGTAGTGACATTTTCATATATCTATAGAAAATTAAAAGAGGTCGCTACGTATAACACAAAAATATTTCATACTTTATAATGTAGAGCCATCTAGCGTAAAGTTGAAAAAAAACTATTTGTTACTTGTTTCCTGCATATCGATTACCAAAAAATTTGAAATAAAACTGAATAGTGATATAAAATATTGACTTCTTGGGAAGTTTGGTATGCACTAGTGTTTTTACAATAACGTTTGTACCCGCACGCAAGTTTGTATTGTACCACACACAAAACAATTATTATTCGTGCGTAGAAAAGCGTTTGGAATGGAATTTGTGCACATGGATTGAATGGCAGTTGAGTTCATAGCACTATTTGTAGCTACTTCATGGTTTACTTGCCTGAACTTTGTGTAGAAATTGAAACGTTTTGCTAAATTGCCTACTTTAGCAGGGCATTCAGTCGAAGTGTATTCGCTAAGTTTTTAGGTACATCCTGAGTATTGTGCTCCGATTTTACACACAGTATAACCTGTGTAATAACAACATTTAAATTTACAATTATTCACTTATTTACTGTTCATAGCGAGTAGTTAAATTGAGTAATATTATTATAGGTCGCTCATGGATTGAACGATTCAAATTGATTCTTGTTTCAAGCCTTTTAAATTTCTTTGTCTGAAAGTTTAATATAAAAACAGAAATTATTATTTTTTTATATAAGTTAACTGCAAACGAGTTATATATAATTTAAAATAAATTGAAGAAATATTTATAAAATGGAAACCGGCAATATATATAGTTAGTATTGCAGATACTACTGCTGTAGTTGGCGTGTTGGACGCTTTTTGCATGTAGTCATATTCGTGGTTTTTCTTCTTTTGGCAGAATTTGCTGAACAAAAACAAAATTAAAAGGTAATTTTGCAATTGTTCTGCGATTTACAATTGTTTTATCAAATTCTTCAAATGTCATCTGTCATACACGAGCTCCTCTGTTTTTACTAACCCTATTAAAGGTATTGATACGTTCTCAATTATTTTTAAATTTCTGACCTACCGGTCTTTTATTGGCCCTAAAATCCAGTTATTAGTTAAAAGTAAGTACGTATGTATTGCCGGTGGCGGTATGATTCATTAATCATTGCGTTATAATACAGTATTACCTCGAGATGAGAGTGCACTGACATACTACCTGTTCGAGATACGACCAATCAAGCGGGCGATTTTTTGCTTTAATATACGAGCAAAATTTGAGATAAGAGCGCGGATCGGCCTGTTGGGACAAGAGCAGTCGCGCGGATCGGCCTGCTGGACCTCTGCGCCACACACTTCTTTTTCTTTATAGTAATGTGTAATGTAATGTATTTATATATTGCACCTATAACGTATTAGTACTAATAAATTTGAAATATTTCGAAATTACGTATAAAGTCCCTCGAAATGCCAAATTTGTATCCGGACGACTTTCTGAAGTCCCACGTACGTGAATTTACCGCCATTTGTTACGTTGGTAGACATCACAGAAGTGTGCATTTGCGTCGTTGGATAGAGCAAGGTGCTTCCTACCTTTGTTACAGCATTTGATTAGGTTTTTTAATCTCTTAAGTCGGTTGGTTTGCCTGTTTCCCTATGAGCTTCTTGCTACTTTCCGTGGATACCTCGACAATTGTAAATACAAAATTGCAGATTTAAAGATTTTAGACGTTGTGTGTCCTGGGACACCGTAATTGGGGCACATCTTTTGAGTCCGATGTGCTTCCTCCATAACACTCATCTTGGTACGAAATACGCGTTAATGGGGAGAAGTACCTTAAGATTTTTCATGTAAAACTATGTTAAATCAAGATTCTTTTTCTCATCTTCCTGTTTCTTTATAGAGCTGGTTTTTTATTATTAGTTTTGTTATTGTGTCATCTTTAATTTGTACAATTTTGTCTCTTGAAAAAGCGTTTTTGTTAGATTTTCAATCCTTTATAACTGTGTTAAAAATAAAAATTTTGTCAAAAAAATAGTTCAAAGTGTTCGTCTTAAACAAATAAACAAGTTAAAAAAGGTAAATCGGTTGAGGGAATGCTGAGAAAAAGGTACACGTGTGATAAAAAACATGATTTTTAAGGAGAGCGATTTAAAGTCTAGCGGCAACCTCATCTAGTACTCAACTCTCAAATCTCTCCCAACCATACATTTAATTCTTTTTAGCACTTTTACAGCTTAGAAAAGTGCGCAACCGGTCTTAAAATGTTCGTAAAGTATTCTAGTTTCAATAAAGAATAAAGTCAATAAATTTCCAAACTACCTTTTCCCTTAACAGATTTGTCAACTAATGTAGCCATTCGCTACTATTTGTGTAATGGAATAGTTTGAATATATCAGTAGGTAGCTAATTAACAAGACCTCTTAAAACATTCAAGAGTAAATACCAAAACTACATTTTTTGAGTCTCGAAAGGAGGGATCATGAAGCGTTCTTAAAATGATGGATATTTAGTTAAAAGCACTTATTACTACTTATTCAACCCCATAAATTACTTCAGAATTACTCTTTTCTAAGAAGCTGTATTGCCGTGGCGGTTGAAGTGCAGAGATCATCCTTAGCTTTCTCAAATATTTTGCATTTCTTTCGCAGCTATAACTGCAGGAATTGGTTGAATATTTTTATATTCCATTTTTTTAAACATTTTGGCAAATTGTACGTTTTCAAACAGTGTAATCTCGGATGTGAAGACTACAGGATTCTTCTCCGTCTCTTTGTATGGAGTCTATTTTAAGCCTCTTGAGTATTTCTTCGTTCGGACGTTTCAAGCTCTTTGGAAAATAGCCACAAAATATTTTTTATGAGGAAAGTTAGCCTCTTTAACAACTTCAGTCTTCTTCCAGCTATTGCTTCACGCCCTTAAGCCATGTGGCTGATTATTAGTCCAAATACATCAGTGTTAGCCAGTCTAAACATGACTGGACTTAAAAGAATTATGGCTGTCTATTGCTTAATACTTTCCACAAGAATTATGACCATCTTCCGTCTTCTAGTTTTTTTTTTTAAATACAAATTCTTTTTTTGTCTAAGGTTTTCTATCTTAAAGATAGTTTTTGTTCTGTAGTTTTGCCAACCATATCATAATTTCATGATGCCTTTTAGTTCTTTTTGTAAATATTGAATTTAGTGGACTGCCATTGGAGCTACTTGCTCTAAACTCCTTCCTTGCTTGATTAGAAACTTCATGCGTACCTGTCTGGTCTTTGTGTGGACCTTGATTTGTAGAAACTGTGCCTTCGTTATTGATATGCATTAGGGTGTTCTCAACATTATTGTTCTTCGTCCCTAGATTGGTAAGCAAAAGAAGGAGAGACAGGAGAGAGAGGGGCTTTCAAGAAGACCTTTTGCTTATATTGGTATCATGCATACCCAAATTTGGACCTACAAGTAGCTGGGGAAAATCGTCATCTGGGATATAGTATCTGCGTTGTAAACCGGCAGATACACCTGGTATAAATACACTGTACTCGCGACGTCTGTATACATGCACCTCTAATGCTGATAGTAAAAAAAAACAGATCGATTACATCACTATTAATAAATGCTTCATAAACAAGATTAAATGTGCCGTATCATCTAGCCGCTATTTATGTAGATCACAACATATTAGTAGCCAAATTAATCTGAAAAAAAGTGTCAAAAGCGAAGCAACACAAAACGGCTGGCTATTGCAATACTACGTATGTAAAGTGCAAGTAAAAAAATTCCTCGTAATACAAACAAATTTGGATTATATAGATCGAAAAAGATTAAATAAACTATAGAGGGAGATAATAGTAAGTATTGCAAACTATATATCAATACTTACAATAATATTTTTGCAATCATCTCAGAAAAAGTAAGAAAGTGAAAACATTATGTAGAGACTCTTTTTGAAGACAATGGAAATTATAATCACAACATCAATGATAATCATGAACTGGACATAATAAGATCAGAAGAAGAGCATGCATTGAAAGCAGGCAAGAACGGTGAAGAGCCAGACTCTGACAGAATACATAATAAAGTATCAAATTTGCTAGAAGTAAATACACCTGTTTATTAGTGCACCTGTTTAACACCCTATATAAAGAAAAAACAAATAATGCGACTGCGCTTTCCATCATATGAGGGCGAGTGAGAAAAGATTGTAATACGGAAAGCAAAACCCGATATTAAGACGGCCGGAAACCATCAGGAGCCAGTTAACTTTAAACTTCCGACCATGAAGAGACCATCCGGAAATCAAACCATCCAGAACTAAAGCCATCCAGAAGCGAAGCCAAGCTGACCAGTAGCTGAGGAGTCAAAGCAATTTCTGCTGCCACGACGTCTCTCGCACTCGATGCCGCTGTCTACCCTTAATCTGCAACCACTGTGGTTTTAACTACGAATACACGAATATTATTTCGACCATCTTTCAGGTCATGCTTTTCAAGAGGCTACTTTCACACGGTGACCCAAGAGCTATCGTTTACTACCACTAGCTTCAAAAGTCACAACAACTCTCGCCGGTATCATTTTGGCGCCAAACGGAGAAGCAACGCTTTCAAGAGAAACCACGGACAAACCACAGCCCCTATCAATAAGCTAGTGCACCACCTCCTTGAGGTAGGTCAAAATGTCTCAGTGGCGCCCATCTCCAACTATGTGATCAACACCAGTTTCTGCTGACACCACCCACTGAGAAGACCTTCAGCATTCTATAGTCCCAAGTGCCACTGCCATATCCAAAGAACCAACCGCACGAAGTCCAGCTGCCACCATCAGCTGCAAGAACCCACCGCTTTCTACTGCCCCAGATGCCGTGGCTATCTCTTAAAAGCCAGCGAAGCAGGTCTAGCTACTGCTGTTTCCTGCTATCTACAATCTCTGACCATAGGTCAGCATTCTACAGTCCCAAGTGCCACTGCCATTTTCAAAAAACCAACCGCACGAAGTCCAGCTGCCACCATCAGCTGCAAGAACCCACCGCTTTCTACAGCCCCAGATGCCGTGGCTATCTCCTAAAAGCCAGCGAAGCAGGTCTAGCTACACCCGTTTCCTGCTATCTACAAGCTCTGACCATAGGTCTGGGATGACTACAGAATTCCTAACTACCAACCTCAAAAGCTCTCATAGTGGCACCCATGGCACCCATACTAGAAGCATTTGCCGGTGTTCCCAACAGCAACTTCGTCAAATTCCTGGAGCATACGTTGCTACTTTCAAGGACTTGGTGCCCATCAAGTCGTCTGCGAGCAAATTTCTACGTTACTACTCAAAGCAATAAGTCAGTGATATCAATTATCCTCTGCAAACAACAACATGGTTGACGTGTTAAACTCCACTTACGTGAGAATATTCTCGTTCCTCACATCTTGGGGTTAATGCAGCTGGCAATACGCATACATATACGGCACTCAACACCACTTACGCTCTTCGAATTGAAAGGCATAGCCAGGGCTGTCAAACAGAATATGAAAGCCTTCTAAAAAAAACGGCTGAACAGAACAATAAATGGTCCCCACCTGTCAATGGCTTGGGCTATTTATAAAGACAAACAGCTCTGTGTCTTCCTTGAATTGGCGGCCTCCGAAACGTTCATCAGTGATCGTTTTGCTACCAGTGCAGACCACCACGCCAACACCGTAAATTTCGCAGCAGATAAATCGACAATGAAGACAGCCGGATGGGTCAACTACTACTTCACTTTAGATAAGGCTTGAGTTTTATCTCGCTGTTTAGTCTCATGCGGACTACGAGCCTACCAATATATTACCGTGGTTCTTGGAACAAGAGACCACGTTAGACTTTCAAAGACGGTATCTTCACTACCGGTCACGTTAAAAGGCACATGGTCTACTGAAGAGAAGCTCTTTCAACTCCCCAGACTGCCAGTGCGAGTTGACCTTTGCCATATGGACACAAACCAGTGCCAGGCAGTGGAAAAAATGCTCTGAAATTTTAGTGACGCGTTTGCAGACAGTTCAAGTACATGAGATGTTTTCTCTGGGAATTATTGAGCCCACTAGATTCCTGAGTTCTCGTCTAGTAGTCGCTGTCGGAAAGAAAAACAGCAGACTCCGATTCTGCATTGACTACCGGCCGCTCAACCAAATAACCGTCAGCGAGCCCACAATGATGCCACTCATCACCGAGACGTTGCAGTCCAATGGAGATGCCTGCTTTTTCGTTAGGTTTCCAGTCAGGGTATTGACAAATACCTATGGATGCAGCGTCCAAGCCATTCCATTCACCGTTTTCTTCACTTCAGACGGTGGGACCTACCAGTTTCAAGTGATGTCGTTTCGACTAAAGATTGCCCTCGTTAGAATCCAGCGACTGATATCGCAACAAGTGCGGGTTATTTAAATCGGTTTGCGTTTTTGTACTTAGATGACATTATTGTGTACAGTAAAACCACGGAAGATCTCGTGCGGCATTTAAGGTTAATATTTGAACGTTTACGTGAATATGGACTTCAATTATCCCTTGCCGGTTCTTTCAACGGTCGCTGGAATATCTTGAACACGAAGTGCATCAGGTGGTAACCCGTAGGCCCGACATTTAGAACAAATTATGCGACAGCCAACATCAAAGACGCGTAAAGAGTTCTACTCGTATATTGGGTTTTGTAAGTGGGTGCGGAAATATGTGCTAAAACTAGCAAAAATTGTGGCACCTTTAACAAACTTTCTCTCCGGAAAATTCTTGTATATATAGTGTCAAGGCCACAGCGGATAAAGAGAAATTGACGCAATTTTCGAGCGCCTTCTCCAGCTATATCGCCCGTGGTCAAACATCCCTTTCACCCTCCAAGCCGATGCGACGCAAGCTTTCGTCTGATTGAGACGAAATTCAAATACCACATCAACGAACAGGAATGAATGTTTGGCATTGGTGTGGGATCTGCGGCTCTATCGGCCCTATTTGGAAGAACGTCAATTTATTAAAAGGGCCGACTACCTCATCAAGCATGGCCCCGGACGAGACAGTGAGCTGCCGGATGTTTTTTCCAAAATCCCCAACATGTCGTGTTCTCCTAACAACAACGTGAGCAACAACGCCCGCCTATTCCCTCAGAGTAGAAGTTGAGGCCATTTAACCAATGACCTCATAAACCAATGAATTTCGTACACACTTTCAAGCTATCCCATGTCGATGTCTCTGATAATCTATTTGAAGTCGTTCATCGCGCTCAACAAACGAATGGAGCAACCCAGATTCGCATTCGCTGCTGGTCATATCTTAACGACCTCAACCGTCGTGCCCAGTGCAAACTAAAAATCACAGAAATTAAAGTGGTGTAAAGCCAAGCCCTTCTGATTGCTAGGCTTCTCCAAAAAGAAGTGTTCTATCGTTACCTGTTCCTAGAAGCCATTATCTCTAACAATAGCTCTCAATTTGCCATCTCTTAATAAAAGCGATGGTTTCAAGTATGAGAAACCCAGGTGTACAATACCTCTATTTACCACCTCTGAGGTAACCTCACCGAGAGGCAGAATCAAGTCATCCAAATTGGCCTAAGAATTTGTCTCCAAAGACAAACACACACGGAACTGGTCAAGCACGTCTCTGCCGTTCTAACGAATTTTGTTAACCGCGGGACCTCCACCACCGGTTGCTCTCCAGCAGTGGCTTTTTTTGGCTACGTCTCTCTGGTCAAGCTCCTGAGCAGCCCCACCGCGACGACCGTCTTCGCTTCATTCGCCAGAAACAGGCCAGGTGCCAACCGCTACGCCGGCGATGAAGATTCCGAGCAACAAATTAAATTTTGAAACATGGTCAGTACTAAATGCAATAGATAACGCATGCACAAGGCACCTTACAAATACAAACAGAGGAAGACTGAGTTTGATTCTTACATAGTAGTTATCGACTTTGCTTTAGAATGACATAACTGATTTCACTTGTTGTTGGTTCAAAGAATTTAGAACCAATTGTAAGTTTTCTCCGATTAAATCCAAAATAATTTAGAACTTAGCTACTTAGTTTTCCAGTTTTTAACTTTGCGAATTCGTACAAAAATAGTTGCATTATTTTTTAATTTTGTGTTAATAATCATATGTCATGTGGATATAAGCTGAGGTTTGAATACCCTCATGGCTTTTGTGTAATTATCTACGAACTTCTAAAGTTTTTATTGGTTTCTATCGTATTCAAGTATTAACTCTGTAAGAATTGTGAGGAGACACTCAAATTAAGACAATATTGTTGAAGAATTTCCTACCAAAGCAAAACTGGTTGGTTTAGACTAAGGATCCTTAAACTGGCGATTGCGATTGATCGGTCGATAGCGAGAGGGTCTTAAGTCGATCGCGTACAAATATTATCAAATTTCTGAAAGTCATCTCTGGGGGGGTGCTAGTTGATCGCTTGACAGCCCACTGTTTGTGAGACAACCTCCGATGGTTAAGACCACTCCCGATTTAGACTGACTCTTATTTATATTATATAGATTTTGAAAAGATAAACCTAATCAAATGATATGAGAGTCATAAGACATACCTTTTATATCAATTACACTTACAAATATATAGCATAGAACAATACAAAAATACATTACAATTATATGAAATAGAACAAAAACATTGTACACAAAATACTTTTAATAATGCGAAGTGTTTTTCAAAGCGTTGTTCACTTTGTACTACATAAAAATTTACAATTGGAGAAGATATATCTATCTAATTTCTGAAGATGACGTCTTACTGGTAGTTATTCATCTGTATCGAGCAAGTAAACAACACGACCATTTTCGGGATGGGATTGGAAAAATTTGTTTGTTAACCAGGATCCCATATAAAGTATTAAAAATAATACTAATAATATGGCAAAAATGATAGCAGCAATGTAGAGTTTGACGTATTTGTTCCATTGTTCACGCCAAGATAATACTTTACATTCTTCATCGCAAACACATTCGACTGATGGGGCATCGCCTGGAGGTTCTTCCATTTCTGTGCTTTAATTTGGAGATTGATTAAAAAAATTGTTTCAATGTGTCAGATCAATTTGGCAATTGACTTTGAAGTTTTATAATAAATATATTTGACAGGACCAATAGTATTTATTCTAGAGCAAGTGAGGCAAAATTTATTAATGTATGACAAGTTGAATTATCAGTTTAAACTACGCAGGGTAACCATCAGTTAAATACAATTTAATTTAAACGAAAAGGGACTGCAATGTAAATGGCCTATCTAATAAATGACAAGTTAAATGTACCAAGATGTTACATTGAACTTGCATTGTCGCGAATATGCATGGAACTGTATTGCACACGCACGTGTGAGTCAGTAGTAGTTTGTAGTTTCTTAATCTTTTTTATTTTGAGACACGAGAATTTTCGAGACCAGATTAAGAATTTCTCGAGTATCTCAAAAAATTAGGAAATTATTAAAAAAACACGATGTTATTTTCCAATTTTTGCTTTCTTAAAAATTAGACTGATAAATAAGATCAATTACATCAAATGATAAATTTGTATTTACCATAAATTGCACTTATAAATTAACAAATCAACAACAAACAATACAAAAAGTACAGAGTAGAATAGTTCTTCATTTTTTTATAATTATTGGGTCTTTACCAGTTAAAAATGAACAACAGTCTAACGAACATTTTGATATAAACTTAAACTAAAAGTGCCTTTTGAATTTATAAACTATTATGATTATAACGTCACAGACTTTCGATTAAACAAATTAAAATTAACTTTTATTACTTGAATTGAATTCTCGAGTTCTCGAGGGATCCTCATAGTATGATGATCATAGTATCACCTGTCAATTCTTGAACACATTTAGCGCATAAACCTTTAATCGTATCTGTTGTTTAGGTAACAATCATGAGATAATTTATACTTACCCTCCATTCTATTTATAAGATTCAATAACTTATATCATGTTTCATAAATTTTGTATTAGTATATTTGTGAGTGATGGAATATTTCGTTTGTCAGTGTTATAATATAGAAAGGTTGTTCTTAGTACACCGTTACTCTAGCAACTTGCTTCATGCTTCAGCATCGACCCCATAGTAGTTGTTGCGTTTTGAGGTCGTTGATTAGTCAGGAGGAGCGCCTGTGTGCAAAACCTATAAAGCGCCCCTTGATTTTTGTTCTTTTTATTCAAATCCATTGTACGCCACCGTACGTCGCTCCACATATGGGCGGCGCAGCCCTGGTCTGGAGTCCTTTGCAGAGTCTCTCTATCCCAGTTCTTTAGTTCAGGAATACTTATAGATAAATGTGGATAATATTGCTTCCAGACCGAGCGTAAGTGTTGTCCTCACTGACTGACTGGACATATGCAGATCTTAAACTCAGTTGATAATGAGATATACAAGTGTCCTAAGAACAAAACGGTATTTTTGTATGACTTTAATACTAAGTTTGCCGTGATTTGCAATAATCGCCAAACAAGTATCGAGAGTACTCTAAATTTACAACAAGACCATACAAAAAAACTGGTTCACAGATGATTCCCCGCTCTCCCCGTCCTGCCCTCGGTACGCCATTGCTTCCAGCGTAGTCAAAAACTCTTCGACACAGGTTCTTTGGCTTTATTGGACGCAAAACGGCAGCTTATTGTTGGTATGAGGCAGATAGATGTAGGGTTTCTGGTTTTTCGATCTTTTGTATTTCTCGAATCAAGAGTTTCTCGAGAAACTTTGAAATTACTAATAAAGCACAATATTATTTTAAAATTTTTGCTTTCTAATAAATTAGACTGATAAATGAGATCAATTAAATGAAATGATAAATTATTAGTTACCATAAATTGCACTTAATAATTATAAACAAATCAACAATACAATTAAACAAACTATATTCGGCTGGTCTATTTAAAAAGTAAAGAGTTGGGTAGTACTTATCATTTTTTTAAATTATTCGGTCCTTTCAAGTTCTTAAATGTACAACAGTCTTACAAATATTTTTCTGCCAACTTAAATTAAAAATTTTTGTTATATTTCCAAACTATTTTGTTAACCTTCTGTTGGCAAGGTGTAACCAAATCACACATAAAACAAGGTGGAGTCATTTTTGACACTGTCTTTTTAAGCTGTTTATGCAACCGGAAAGAATGCTAAAGATTTAAAAGTTATATTATATGGATAATAGAATAAAGTATAAAGGTTTTTGTCAAAAATCAATTTATTTTGTTTAAAATATTTTCTACACAAACTTTAAAGACTCTTTACTTCATGCTTGTTAAACTATTATCACAACTGATTCGAATAATCAGTCACCAAATAGTCCTCCAACTACCGCCTACAAATAATAATATAAGCTCAAATAAGGTCCTTATAACAAAAACAAACCAAAATTATCTACAAAAAAAGTAATAAACATGGTTCAAAAGTGACCTAAAATAAAGTTGAAGAACTAAGAAACCTTACTTACTACAGACTGGAGGCCCTACAGGCAACTGAAGGAGTTGTCGGTCGTAAATTAGCAGAAAGTACAAGACGGGTAGAGAAACTGCGCTTTCGCAGTATCTAAACTAGCTTTGGTCTGGGTCACTATTGACCTTACCTGTCAAAGGATGGTTAATAACATCACAGACTTTCTATTAAACAAATCATAATTGTATTTTTTTACTTTTCATTTAAAATTTGACCATAGTATAGCAACTAAAACTAAACCAGAGTTGATTTCTCAAAGTGTTTTTTTTCCTGTCTCGAATAAAGATTAATTTCTCTAGAATTCGAGAGAAAACCCTAAATAGGTGGTTCACTAGGTTAACATTGTGACTGTTAATCTGAGAGCGCCGGGTTCGATTTCCACCAGCCGTAGAATATTTGTGGCCTTTTTTCCAGAGATATGTATGCTTTCAATCATACATGTAAGAATAAACGGGTCTGTAACACTCACAGGTTGGGCCTTAATACGGTCGCATTCTATACGAAGTGTAATTTACATAAACTCATTAAGGCGAAAGGACCGTCTCACCCTCGCGTATATAGAGTAGACGTAATACATATAAATACATTGTTGTGGTGAGCTGCTCCTTTCAGATGCACCACTCCAATACATTTTATATTTTACTAGTAAGTTACTCGACGCTGCCCGCTCCCTGCTTTATTTAAAACAATGATTCTTAACTTTTTTTTTCTAGCAACCTCGCACTGTTATTTTCTAGGGCACCCCATATATGCATATCCTTGAGTCCGCTTTGATGTCTTCGATCGGTGTTACCTCCGGCCAGTTGGTGAAACGTTTTTAAACGATTTTAGATCTTTGGCATTGCTGGCACGCTCTGGTTAAAATACCACATACTTTGCAGATGCTCTTCTATAAGTACCGTTGTGATATCGATTGACTCGTCTTGGGTCAAAAAATCTGTGAACAGAAAGGGAAACGTGTTCTTTAAATTCATTTAAATCTACGGTGGAATTGATCCGGTGTTGGATTCTTATTCTATTTCCAAGTTAAATTCAGAAAGTTTTAACATCCGAAAAATAAGCTGTTCCGCGTCTTGCTTATATATCTGATCAGGTAATAATAGTCAACGGTGAAACTAATGGAAACGATGACTTCTTGTCGAAATAGTGTGTTTGCAACAATATTTTTGTTTCTCTTCAAATATTGTCATCTTTGATTTGAATTGGGAGATAAAACTTAAGTGTAGTGTTTTCTTGAGAAGTTCACAGCTACTGCTGATTTGCGCGAGTGGTTTGTGGTCTATCTAAATCGTTAGCTGCCATGCTTCGAAGAGTCCTCGTAAATATCACAGTGCTTCGTATAATGCCAAAAGTTCCCTATCATTTGTGATGTATCGGACTTGGGTGGTCAGCTTCCTGGAGAAAAATTCCAAAGGTGATAGGTTAGGTTATTACTAACACCGATGCTACACTCCAATGCGTCGCAAGTCAGTGTGAGAATTAGAATACCAAAAAAGTACTACTATTTCATAGTTTTTCTTGTAGGATTCAAAGAATTGTTTTAGAAAATCAATACATATTACTTTTAAGTACTGTAAGTATTCATCCAAAGATTTTGATGCGAGAACTATGTTGTTTACGTACATTAAACTCATTCCCCTGAATATCTAATCCATGAATCGTAGAAACATTTGTGCGGCGTTTTGAAGTCTAAGCTGCATCCTTAGGAACTTAAACAGCTCAAATCGTATTATTACTGCATTTTCTGGATTAGATAATTTAGTGACAAAAATTTCATTAACATCTTTGCGAAAAAAGTTTTATTGTACATAATCTACAAAAAATCCTGAAAATTATTCATTATATATATATTTTTCGAAAAGTGTTCATCGCGATCCATCTTTGGCGTTAGATGCAACGGTAATGCCAGCGCCATTGCGAAAAAAAAGGGAGGGGGCAAAGGGGGGCTACCATGCCTCGACCCCACTCACGAGAAGCGCCAAACGGTGCTCAAAAAGTATAAGTTTTCCCGAAAAATGTATATGTTAAGGTCAATTTGTTTGTTCAGGGCAGTTTTCATATTGTTTGGTCATTGTAAATTATAACTGATGACAAAAGCGATTTTAGGCCCATGTCCACACGGCGCGCGCGTAGGGTGGCAAGAATTGAGAGGCCCCGCGCAGACTTGTTACCCATGAAATTAATTACAAAAGTCGTGTAACTTACACTTAACCGATGAAATTAGGCTATTTGACAATTTCGAATTGGCCTACGACAATCAAGTATAATTTATTACATTGCTCGGTCATTATATATACTGCTATTATTTCTCTGGTTACATTAATTAATTGACAACAACGAACGTGCGTATGGTGTGATTCTCCCTGGTCCATCCGCAAACATTTTTGGTGGCTTTGTCGCTTCTACCAACTTGCATTTTCACAAGTTCACGATTGTTTTCAGTTTTCGTTATTTTATTTCTCGTTATTTGATATAGTTTAGTGGTGTTATGCCAATATAAAACAGTGCCAGGGCATGATAAATAAAAATAGGATTTAATAAATTAAATGGCACTACTACACCCCTGATATAATTCTACCGTTTTTTAATTTGAAAGTTATGTCGTTTATGTGCGACGAATTTATTGTTTTTTGTCTAAAATGTTTTCAAATTGCCCATTCAATTATCAGCATGAAGCAATGTAATATTTTCTAGACAATTTATCATTTTGTCTCATCCTATTATTTACAATGACCGTAGCATACATTGCATTGATCTTATGTTATTAATATAAATAAATATATCCATATATACAAAATAATCAAGTTTTTCGTGGTATAAAAACTATGTTTTTAAATCAATTACGTACAAAAACTTTTTTTAATCTGGAGGATTTATTCCAATTTTATTGCCTATCCTGAACTTATGTAACTATTTGTCTTCAAAAATGGTACCTATAGCGTATTTTAGAGATGAGATCCAAGAAAAATTAATAAAACTAAAACTTTTTTCTTCATTTTGATTTAAGCACTTAAAACTTCTTTATAATGTCTTTGTAATATATTAGTATTAATATACTATTTTTTTTTGTTAAATAATTTTTGTAAAATGCTCAAAAATAACATTTTATGATTACTTTTGGAAACATTTTTTTTCGGAAAGAGGGCGTCAAATAGTCCGCAAGAGCCAAGTCGGTCGGTTAGCAAATTTCTTGCTCTACTGTGATATTAAATTGACGCTTTATGGATTAAAGAATTTGCAGATTAGCAATACATGATAATCAAGTAATTTGTTTCACCTGAGAATGTATTTCAGGGGAAGTCTTATAAATGGATTCTATTAGGGTTATGATGGTTTTGCGGATACTGGCATGGGGCGATGAGTCTGATCAAGAAGTAGTTTATTCGACAACTCTACCAATAGCTAAGAAAATCTGCTAATTTGATTAGCTTGGTAACCTTGCAGACTATAAGCTTCCAAGTGAAGGTGCGTTGTACCCTAATGTCTGGACTCAGAGGCTCTGATTAGAGGTGTACAGGTTTTGCACCGCACCACTGCGCCTGAAGAAGGAAGATCCAACATTTTTTTGACCACACGAAAGCCTTTGGTGATACCATCCAAACGTGTACAGTCATTGCAAGGTAGTGTTACAAACCGTTCGACTTTGGTAAAACATGTCCCACAATTCACCTCTTTGTATTACGTTTTACCTACTGTTGAAAAATATCTGAAATGTGATACTTTTATAGTATATTTACTTTTGAATTTGAGAAAAGCAATAATAATTACGACGAGCGCTTATAAAGATTTTATTTGGAGAAATCATATATTTCTAATAGGTTATAATATATTTGATCCCATCATCATTTCGGGGCTCCCCGTCTTGCTTGCTGGGTTATAGATTATGGGACAGACTTGTTTTCTATTTATAGGGGCGGGTGAGAAAAAAAGTCCTACTGTGTGCTACCAAACTACTATTTTTAGTAAAAATGCCTTACTTCATTATAAGAGACTTTTGGTAACCCCATGGCAAAGTCATCAACGTCAGATAGAATTCTAGGAGTTAAATGCATAATTCAACAGATGTGTTGACCATAGAAAACATACAAACTTGTTTGAAGAAGGTGCAACCCTTGCAAAGAAATATATATTTGCTGTCACTTAGATATATTGTCATGTTATTGTATACCTGTCACAAATAGAGAGTTGCAGATCATAAGGATGTACCACAAACCTATCAGACGTGGCTTAATTGCGGTATCTCTGAGACACTCTATAATAACATATATAGTTATTTAACCTTTAGTGTTTATGTTTGATTATGACCAATTAAAGCTTCTTTTCCTACGATCGTGTGTAAAGTGCCAACTTAGCACACATTTGCGCTTTGCATTAATCTGCTAAATATATATATAGCATTTGTGCTGGAATACGGCGCTTTCCGTACTTATAACACATACTTTATACTTTATACTTTATATGTTCAATTACTTTATAACTGGCATCTACTTTTATGATTTTAAGAGTTACTGTTCAGTTTTAGGTTAATATTGATTTTCTAACGTTATCTACACCTACACCGTGTCTACCCTACCAAACTACTATCATTTATAGCAATGGTGGTTCACCTAAAAAATACGAGTATTTTAAGAAAATTTGGAAATAAGAGAAATCTAAATAGAAAATTATACAGCTTACACACTAAATTGCGTTGACAAAAAGACATGACTTTATAATCTCTAAACGCCCGACAAGCATTCAATAAAATTATTTAGGGCTCTAAACTAAACAACAAGAAGAGATCGAATATAATTTAGTCGCGCCAATAAACTAATTTCTGACGCCAGCAACAAAAAGACTTTAATAGTTGATTTATTCTGAAATAAAAAAATCTGTAGAACAAAAAGTTATTTAAAAAAACTCAAATTCCCAATTAACCAGTACTCATTGGTTGTACTAATTCAAATTCAAACCAATTGTACAGGAACCAAATGTCAAATGAAGGCCACTTGCGGAATAGAATTTCAGATCAATCTTGAAAACGGTAAAGATAGTAGAATGTTGGCTCAAAATAAATATTAATAGAGAAATAGCTAGCACATAACGCACCATAGCGCTTATATGAGCCAGTTATGTTCCAACATAACCCTTCATTTTTTTCTATAAGCGCAAATATTTTCAAATAATTTGGTATGTTTTCTCATGGGTGAGACACCTTTCAGTTTTATAATTTGGCTGCATACACTAAAAGTTCTGAAAATTTATCTGAATCAGATTTAAAAAGCAGAAACAAATATGATATATATTGTATAATTTAATCTAAATAACAAAAACAGAAGAAGATGAAAAGCATTGATGCGTAGGTTGCGGCGATGATGGTTGGTTGCAGTGTTTTATCACAATCTGTTGGATTTATATGAAATGTATACTTAATGACGGCGTCTTGTGATGAAGGATCGACTGGTCACCAAGATGGCTGAGTTAAGAAGGGCGCGTTTCTTCGCTACCT
>JARJDU010032862.1:0-10016 GCA_030264695.1 Lissagria laeviuscula | reverse complement strand
CAGTATTTATCCCCAAGAAAGGTGAATTTAATTAGACTTTCAGAGGAGTTATTCATATTTGCATAGATTTCTCACTTTTTTCAATAGAATACTCATCAGAAACGTTGAGTTTAAACTGTGAATGCATTCCAATTAATTCTTGACAAGTCCGACTCGTCGCGGGTGACAGAACGCAGTACAGCGGTAGATACTTAAATGGGAAAAGTTGTGTGTAAGTTGCTATAATTGCTCGTCCATTGAGGGGGCTGCAGGATGCATTCATCCGGCACATCGGCGCATAAACAACGCAACTTTTCCTCTTTCCTCGAATGCGGGCGTTCTGTATCTGCGCGAAATATACACACTTATAGTGCGAGAACGCCAAAAAAAGTGTTATCTACGACTTTAGTACTTTAAAGTTCTGTACTGACATCACTATCGCTTCAAAATATAAATATAGTTTTGCAATTGGTATAAAGTACAACTTTTACGTATAGATTTAGGTTTTTGGAAATTAAAATTATAGCTCGGTCTGTACACAGCATTAGATAGTTATACAATGTCGTTGACAGGCCGGAAATTTTCCACATTTCCAGAAGTTAGTCCAGTGCAGGGCTCATTCGTTTAATCTCAAGTATTTGTCTTCATTTGCAATTGTAATGCACAGGCGCTGCTAAGAGCGGAAAAGTAACGGCGACAACGACTTTCGTGAGTCGAATATGTCTCGTTCATTATCTCGATTTGTTTCGCTTAATGTAAAAATAACAACAAAAAGTTATGAAGTATATAAATACCTATAGATATAAAAGTTTTCTAATATATCATAAGTTTGCGAAAAGAAAAATCTTTGTTAGAAGATTTTGTGGGTTTAGTGATTCGGGATGTTGTGCTCCCGACACGTTGCTAATTGATTGTCCTAGCGTGACGAAATGCGGGCTAAACATGCCACAACAGAAAGCAGGAAAACATTTTGTCTCTTTCAACTAAAAACAATTATTTTATTTTCTCGCTTTTTGCAAATACATTTTTCTATTTTTTATGATCTATAACGAATTATCATTACCAAATTTGATTAATAAATGATTGATTTACCTGTTGGTGTCCTTCGACGGTGTAGACGTGCAGAGGAAGACCTGAATCGCGCCAATATGCTGGCATATGGGATTCCTGCTTGCGCGCATTCTTGTGACAGCAGTAACACATTATAAACACCACCAAGATGATACCGCTTAGCATGGCCCTGGAACAGTTTAAAATCTAAATCAAAACATTGCACATCCCACAAACATTAAGCTTCATTTTAATAATTTCTTCTAAAAAATATCATCCCCTCTGTTAAACGAGACCACGCCCCATAGACTAAGTTTACCATGAACTGTAGAACTCACAAATGAAATAAGGAAATTAGCTTGCTGGACTTGATGTAAATGGTCTTATGATATTAAAATGTCATTGGGTGGCATTTTTTCGTCGCATTTAGTCTTTTTTTTTTTTTTGATTAAATAAAATTCTACAGCAATGAAAGTCTTAATATTTCCGATCGTAATCCGGAAAATCGGTCGCCAAGAGTGACGAATTCGTCATTTTCTTGACTACTAGAAGTATGATTTGCTTTAGTGTATATGTATGTATGTTATGCGGTTGGGTTGGATTGCCTCCGGGGGCGAGTGAAGGATGCAACGGTGGCATTCCGCGTTATAGAAATTGGATTTGCGTCGACGTCGTCTCTGGCAGGAAATGACATTTCTGTATTCTGTACTCTCCGCATTTGCAACAGTTACAACATGTTGATACAGGGCATCTGCGAAAATGTCAACATCCCAAATTCTATTTTCTCTTATCACTCACATTCTCCTACATCAAAACAACTTCCTAAGATCTTACCTAAGAAAAAATGAAGATCAAACTGTATGTAATTTCTCCAGTTGGAAAGAAGAAAATTGAATATAAGAAGCGAGGGAGTAAAATAAACCAAGAAGTAAATACAACAAGAAAAAGAAGAAGAAGAAGCTGTTACAGATGCTCGAAGCGCGCACTCTTGGACAGATTGATCTATAACATCTATAAGGAAGTAAATATTTAGTGGACTAGTTCGTCCAGAGATGGGTATATATGGAATTACAGATACAGATACCAATTCACTATATCTGCAACTGGAGATACACGAACAACTTTTTACTTTACTGTAGGCAACACACGTGACGCGAGGGAGCTCTAACCGTGACTGACTGCTCCTGGAAACAAACTTTTATGCCTCGAACTAACCCAAACCTTAGTCTCAGAGAAAGCTAGCTAGCTGCTGGGTGCAGTATCATCGATGCACAATGCGAATTTATTTTTCTTTCCCTTATACGTACAACAATAAACTTTTGACTGCAATTTCCAATTCTAGTTTTGCTTGCCAGGATGAAATTACCAATATGTGATATAATGCAAAAATAGAATAGAATAGAGTTTTTTTAAACTTAAACTGAATTCCATAGAGATGGTAAATGTGGAAAGAGGGGATGAGAAAGGTAATCGTTTCAAGTTGAGTAAAATTCCCGCGCGAATCGCGGAATGCCTTTGCAACCCACTAAACATGTGCGGGAATTCTGCTGCGGCCATGTCGTTTTCACGTTCCGGGAAAGATTCGGACACTAGAAAGCACTCAAGGTGGTAGATGCATCGAATCAAAATTACACATTTCGTTCAGTTTTTGTTTTGCTAGACTTTTATTCTGTAAGATCCAGTATCCAAGATCTAGGAAAAGCGATATTAAAGAGAAATTACTTTGGGGAATGAGGCGGCGATGTGGCCGTAAATGTGTAAACGCTAAAAGGAGGAAGGAGAAAGGAAGCAGGAAGCAATATTCCTATCCCAGTTGCCTATTTTCAATTTTCTTCGGATGCATCAGCTACATATGCGTTTTAAGTGGAAATTTAAATTTAAATTTGATGATTAAAACGTTCCCTAACGCAATTCCTTATTGGAGCTACCCATTTTTCATTCATATGGTATTAAAATTTAAAAATTAAACGCTTTTATTTGTCTAATGAATCAAACAAAATCACCCTATATGTCATCTCTTTGGAAACGCGACCTGAAAATACCCTTGCGTACCGTTAGAATGGGTTTTAACGACACTAATTAATGGATGCAATTAAGTATCACGAAAAAACGGCCAAATTGTTTGATTTTGCACTTGATTGGACCAATAATCACCACACACAAAGAGTAAGAGGGAGAGCGAGTCCTGCCGAGCTTTTAATGTGAAACGTTTGGTCGTGTTCCGGATTAAAAGCATTTGATTAGCTTTGATTAATTTTAATTAATTACTCTTTGCGTGGGAGATGTTTTTCCAAATAAATGGATACAACATAAGTCTTTTGAGTATTAAAACGAGCAGATGAAGACGTTGTGGCTATTCATGCAAACGACTATCATCACTTTAATAACACGTTGATAGATGTCGTGATTCTTGAACCCCATTAGCGATGCATAAATTTGGCCAAAACTGAAGGAAATTACAATTTCTCGAAACTACCTTAGAGTTGAGATAACGGAGTAAGTTGTGTCAGTGTGGGAGTTATAGGTAGCGAGGATTTGATGATGGTGGGAAGGGGATTAAGGAGGACTTCAGCAGTGAGGAATTGATTAGGCAATCATCGGGCTTAGGCAAGGATATGGTGATTTGTGCGATTTGGAAGCTACTATAAGATAGTTTGCTTTGGTTGACGAAGAGGTTGCGGTTTCTTGGAGTTGTAGTGGGAAGAGAAAAGGGAGATGGGTAGACTTACCCTCCAAGCATCACATTCACCCCATGTATAGGCGGCGGGGGTGAGCCAGGGGCCGTACTCATTTCTGTGTAGTTTAGCCCGCCATGGTTGCTAGTCGTCGACGAGAGGGTTGCCAGTCGTTTCATGGACATAACACACCTTTAACAAATAAAATAAAAATGCGCAACAAATGAAATGAAAGTATTTAGACAGAACCTAGAAAGAAGAGTGTAGCTAAGAAAAATATTTAGAATTATACGACTAGGAACTGGGTCTTAAGCCTTAAAACTAGAGTTTTAACGTAAAGCGCAAAGTTTGTAATGGGTTGCTGCACAGCCAGATGTCAAATTAAAAGGAAAAGCTGAAAGCAAGATGGCCGTAAACAAACAATGACGCAACAGCGCACTTCGACATGATGCAGTTACTGCAACCGCACTAATCTTACTTCCTCGGATTACTTCCTGTGGGATTCGGTTCAAAGTTAACAACCCGAAGGAAAAATCCTGTTCGAGGGACGACCGAAAGACATAAACTTGATTAATGTTCAAGAAAATAGCAAATGGCGCCGCGTCAATAAGGTAATTTCCTTGTGCGCTGTTGCCATATATTTTAGACGTAAAAAACTTTAGGCCAATCAATCATAGATGGAGTAACATTCGCAATAGGAAATTGAAATGAGATAATAAATTAATATGTTATTATGTAGATGAAATATTTCGACAATTTTATTTAATCATTCTATTTCGTGTTGTTTAATAACAGTTTAGGATCGTGTCATCCAAGTGGATATTTATGAAATATTTCGCCGGTGTATCCAATCTATGCATATCTAATATTTCATGCATATTTGATATGAAATATGTGATTATTTAGCCCGTCGCGATGCTCGCGTTGGTAAAACAAACAAGGAAGAATGCGCAATGTGAAGAATTTGGGTGGATGTGTAGCAAGATCATGTATATAACATGGATGTGGCGTTAGTTAGATGCATATAAGTCAATGTACATAAGCCGCTAACGCACCACACCATGCCACAATGTGTAACGAATGTGATAAAAACACACCCGTGGCTATGAAAGGACGAGAGGAAGGGAAGGAAGAGGGTGACATAATCCACCGTAAATAAATTTGATGTGACACTCTACGATATGTCTTTACTGCTTTGATGATCATGTACTAGTACCAGTATAAGCACGAATGCAAGGGATAATATCGCTCAGCTCCTCCTCTTTTTAGAAAGCATTCAAAGAGTAGGGGGAAAGAGGCGGGGTAAAGGTATATTAGATATCTAGTTTTTTTTTATATTGCTTGGTTTGGGACATGATGGTTTAGTTTTTTTCTTTTCAATTAAGTTTTTTTTCTTTCGAGGAGGGCCCGGGGGGGCGATTAACCAATGAATGTATTTTATTGGAAATCAATTTGTTAACCCTCATTTTCTCGAACTGAAGAAAAAAGAGGCAGAAAAACTACAACTTAAGCAAAAGTGAGCTTTGCACATATTGCAAATAATATTTAAATAATTGTTCTAACTTTGCTTTCGGCAATTTTAATTAAATCTTAAAATTATCCAATTAATTAATTATTTAAATTTCATTATAATTATTAAAAGATATAGTTTACATTACCATTAAAAGTTTTTTGGCCATTTTTGCTATTCCATAAAACGCTTGAAACTCATAAACGTTCAATTTTTCGTATAAATTGACAATTTGAAAACTTCGAACACAATTTAATTTATATTGCAAAGTTCTCGCAATTGAAAATTATTAAGTTTTTCTTTGTTGTTCAAGCCACAACTGCACACGACCGCACCATGTTTGAAACTACATCGATACTTCCATTACGTGTAATGTAAAAATCTATAGCAATTTGTAGGTTATATCGTTAGCATCGGTTTACCATCGGTTCGTGCCATCGGTCAATACTACAATAAAGTCCGATGGTAGTCTATTCTCTAGTGGAAACCAGGCCGGAACTATTTACCAGTGAATACATACATTAAATTGTATTTCATAGTTTAATATGCAGCCATGTATACATTGAGAACTCGCTTTTTTAGCATCTTTAAAAAAGAAAATCTATTTCCATTTAGTAATTCAATTCAAATTTAATTATTTAAGTATTGTATTATATTTGTTTATATTATGATCATACTAAATATCAATAAGACGAGAAAATTATCAATTTTGTTGTGTGTATACTGAGAGCTGTGTTAATGGGAATTTTACTGTATAAAGTACACATCAGCACATTAATAATTCTGATAATAATAAAAACAAAATAATGATAATGGCTTCAGATATTACTTCTATTGAATAAAATACGTTTTCTTTTATACAACATCGTTGAAAGACATAAAGGCAATAATTTCTGTATTGCGAACAGACACTCAAAGACAAACAATTGATTTTTCCATTTCCATCTAATTTCTTTCATTACTTATTTACAAGCATTCGTAATTATGCCTGTGAACTATATCTATCAATTAAAATAATTTGTTAATATTTTTATGATGTACTATAAACATTCAAATTTAATATAAACATCGTCAGATAAAAACACAAAAGCCAAAAATAAAGCAACAACAAAAAAATGAATGAATATTCAATCTCTTTTGTTCATCTCTGTAATCCCAGTAGTACTCACTCCATCCCTCTTACTTTTTGCTAAATATTCTATGACTTTTGACGCGTTTTTCGCTGTTGAAGTCAAAAATAGATACAATCACGTCATCAGAAAATTGAGTCATAACCATTGACATTAACATTATGCTTCTTGTAATAGCTTCACATACCTTATAAAACATTCAAATCTCTCTGCCCCCTATTTTTTGTGTCTTTCTGTAATTAATTTTCCAAACTCAAATACTTATTTAAATTAATATTAATAATTATATACCTAGCTAGGTCATATCGTCCTCGTATGCAAATAAAATAGTTGCGCGCAGTATGACAGCAGCTCATAATCGTCCGGGGCACGCAATAATCAATAATCTAATGCGAACAAACAGAGTTTCTATCACACGAAAGAAGTCATAAAAACGCCGTATTATGTAATACATCATGTATCCTATCCGTTTTCGACGTGCTGCAATGTCGTTCGTCTCCTCTCAACGCTTATGGCAATCCGCCCTCTTCAGTCACTCAATACACGCGTTCGCGACGTGTCCCTTTCTTCATTTATTTGCTCCACATGCAGGTTTTACAATGTCTCAAGTAAGTGTTACTTTTTCCATTAAAACAAAAAACACAAATTTACAAAGTAATATTTGACATTTGCCCTTTGGCGCCCTCTACCAGGGATTAGTTATATTTTCTTTTTGAGAATGATTTTTGAATTTTTTTTTATTGCTTTTGGTGTTATATGATGTTTATTTCATTTTGTCTTATTATTCGTTTGGTAGTGCATTTATGTTATTTGGTATCTCGTGTTGTAAATATATTAATGCTACATCGTAAAATGTTAGGGCTTGTCTTGGAATGGAACAGAAAACTGTAATTTTGAGTAGTAGAATAGTATAGGAATTGGCAACGTTGCATGAGGTCGAGCATTTTATTAAAAAATAATATTAGCCATCATCAAGGAAAGGACGCGAAGCGTCTTAAAGAAATGGTCAATCCCTGACAATCTTGTTGTTCTTAGATCTGGTTATGGGCTAGGTATTAATATTTTCTAAATGCGCTAAATTGGTTATATTTTTGGGAGATTATTAATTTTTAGTTGTTGACATTTTTAAACAAAAGAAAAATGTCTTACCTCGTGTAGAGCGCCGTATCGCTGCCGTTCCACAACTATGTGCCACATCGCCGTTCCATTATGCCACCTTCGAATAATTCCACACCTTGAAGGAAACTTTTTTCCTCGTCCTTTGACAGAACTTCCGCTTCTTGAAGGATTAGAGAGGTTAGGATAGTCCGAGCACTCCGTTCCTATAACTAAGAATGAACCCAAAGTTATTCCACTTTATACACTTTTTAAACTAGTGCTCATAATCATTATAATATCTTAGTAATTACTAAAAATATACTATGACGTTTTGTTAACTATAATACCACCCCCGCATTACTTACTAGCTCATTTGTATTCCTTAGCAGGATATTTTTAAATATGGATTAAACACTAAATTTTAAATTAATGCACAAAGATATGTACTATTTATAAAGAAACGAGTTGTTTGACTTGGATTATTTTGTTATATGTTATTCCCGGAATAATCGATAAGAACGCGGGTAGCAACGACGCCGCCGTACCAGCGACGTTACCTCCAACTGTTATCGCATTTCGCGCTTCGCATTGCTTTTATAATATCCTAATAAGAGTTGATTTTCTGTTTTTGTTTTCGTCTTCGTTTCATGACGCGCATCTAATTCTCCTAACATGCGTGACGGACCAACCCTTAGCTAAATCAGTCATTACACAGGCTATTATTAGTCCTTGTTATGAGAAAAATGATAGGAAATCTATTGACATTTTTAAAGGAAATATCATGTTAGAGGTTGTTTAACAAGTTGTTGATATTATATTATTCTTTTGGATGGAACGACTGTTGAAATCGAGGACCTTTCGTTATTTATGGTGTTGTCTTATAAATAATGATTGCGAATGCGTAAGAATCACGTGGCGAGAGATCACTGACGGTCACGTGGCATGTAGCCATGACGTTTGAGTTATACGACAAAGAGGACAATGGGAATTCGCAGTTCGCATAAAGCCGCAACGGCTCTCGAAGGATTTGCGAATCGTTCGCTATAAATCACTACAAATGCTCGCCTAATTAACCAAAGGACGAGAGTAAGGATCAAGGACGGATCAAAGGCGAGACACATCTATTTCGCGCATTTTCAATTGTTTTATAACTTTTTTCTTTTCTTTTTTAATTTAACTTTGTTGTAAGTGTTACATGAATAGACAAATAAAGTAATAATGTAAGTATATAAGGCTTTAAATGTAAATATAAGCAGGATAATGTGCCTTTCAAGAAGAGTTGAGATCCAACCGTGCTCATAAAAGGCGTACGTTACGCGTAAATTATTAACATGTGAACATCATACACATAACTAATCGAGTTTGCTTATTTAAATACGCGTTATTTATTCAGAGGCAGACGGTCATGTGAAAATTTAGAATACAAGGAGCTGACAGGTATAAATACGTTGGTTGGGGTTATGAAAGTGTGTACGTTGGTTGAGCATGCACTCCTCTAGTGCTACTGGCGGAGGCGTGGTTTTTATAAATTCGCTCTGTGAGTATATAAGCAGGAGACTTGGGGTGCTATCGCAGTCGCGTTCCGTGACTCTAGCCATTAACACCTCCGCTTACACTATTATTTATTATTACCTTAATATTGGATTTTAATTTCATAAATATTATTTAATATGTTCGTGCTATGTATACGTTTAATTTCGCATTTAATCTTAACCGATTTTATTATAAAAATATGAGAAGAAATACGAAAGCACTTTTTAATATTAAAAGTTTAAAGTAAATTGAAGTGCAATCTCAGTGTTTGCGCGCACGTTTGCTCCGTTGCTGTTTGAAATTTAATTAGAAAGAAAGTTTTCATATAAGAGTTTGTGTAATATAATAAATTGGCGGAAGAGCAAAGCAAGAAATAGGAATTATTGGAATAACAATTTTAATTGAGTTTTCATCGATTTCTCCGCTTGAAGTAATCTAATCTAATTTCCCAATTTTATTAGGATTAAAGGATCATCACAACCTAAATCAATTTTATACATTTTGGCAAGAATATTTTAATTATGAAACAGTAATCCTAATCATTTTAATTTCAAATATTTTCCTTGTAATATCGGATCAAAAGATTATATTTATCTTTGCTAACAACTGCGAATGTGAAATAAACAGTCGTTTTCGTCCTGATGCTGGTACATTTATTTCATTTTTATTTCTTGCTGCTTGCATAAAGCATGGCATGGCACGCCACGAAAGAATTTTGTAAGTAGGAAGTAGGAAAATATTCATGAGATTTAAACGTGCTTTGCTTCGGTGAGAGCGCAACTTTCTACTTTGTCTCCTCCTCTGCTCCCTCGCCATACTTTGTTCTCCTCCTCTTTCTCAGTCGTTCTCATCCTTCTCCCTTCCTTTAAACTTTGCATTGTCTGCTTGCTATCAAACATCTACCACAACCCGCTTTTGGATCCGAGTCAATCGAATGGAAATTTTAAAGTGTTTGCTCTGCTCTCTCTTACTTTTAACTGTTAAATGAGTTAACATTTGAGATTTGCTTTTTCTTTATAAAAATGATTTGAAAAACTCATG
>JARJDU010032831.1:0-12139 GCA_030264695.1 Lissagria laeviuscula | reverse complement strand
TTTTTTTCCTCTCTCGCTTTGACAGTCTTTCCCAGCAAGAATAGAACCAGACCCAGGCACAGTTCAGTTATCTTTACTGCTTTACTGTTCTTTGGAACCACCAAAGAAAGAAATACGGATCTCGTCCTCCTGAACGTAATCTTGCGCTGCGTTCGAGCGCGTTGATTTCGGAAGCTTTGTTTGTTGGCTTGGCAGGACGACAATATAACCTATATTTGAGATGGAGGGGAGGAAATGTTGGAGGTGCTTGTTTTCCTGCTTCTGCCAGGCTCCTTCCTTCCCTGCTCATCCACCTACTTTTCCTAAATGTCATTGGTGGAGATAACTCCTAGGCGCACTAGGCATCACACATGAGGCTGTAAGCTGTGCACGTCGCGACGACGTTATTATTCTTCATATTTTCTTCTTTAAAGTTAACTTTTATGTATAGGACGTGCTAAGGATAGAAGGGTTCTTCACTTTAACGTTTGCTGTATCAGCAGCAATTGCAAAAGTTTTAAAAGTAAACATGTACGCGAGACATATTAGGAAAGTGTTATATCATCATCAGCATCATCTCCTTTTGGCATTGGATGACATTTCCTATTGCCTGCAGCTGCTGCTGCATGCTTTTAGTAGTATTATATTTTTAATTTTGTATGATGTGCGGATGCGTTTTAAAGTTTTTTTTTAGACGGGATATAAATTAAGAAAAAAATGTGTGAGTGCATGCGCGCGCGTTTCCAGTTTCCGGGAAGATGGAAGGAAGGGATTAGATTGAGGCGGTGGATGTGTCGCAAGAATGATTACCGTGTCATCGTCTACGCTATCTATCATCATACAGCGTTGCGTTGGTAGATAATATGGTATTAAAGTTGTCCCTGGGAAAATGATTAAAAATGAAGCGGTTGTGGTGATAGCCGGCAAGTAATGATAAGCTTTTGCCTACGTAGATGTCACTCGTCAAGCAAGTTTTAATTACTTCTGGTTTAGATGCAGTCCCATTATTACAATTTTTGTAGGTTTTTCTTGTAGAAAATTTGTTGATTAACTCTACCAGTTAAATTAATTGTGAAATCGCTTAATTTATATTATCGTCATATCATAAATCAACGTTGTATTTGCGCGATGCGCACCCATTGCTACGCGTTCATAAATTATATCTGATCGGATTAATTATGTAGCAAATTGTATCCGGCTGCTTCTATGTATCCTGCATTCATAGAAGGAAATGGGATGGGATGTTTTCCATCTTCTGAAAACTTGTACTGAGCACATAGATCAGAATGCAGGACGCTAAGTGAGCACTGGTTTCGATGAATTTCAATGAGTGCCGACGAGTTCCAACATTGCTCCTTTATGGTTAGTCGAGACTGATTACTGGTAGCAGTAGCAGCAGGAGTAACATCAGCACTTGCGGCAATTCACTCAGCATGTAACTAGGACTACAGAAACTTGTAGTAAACCGCAATTTGCGATACATATTTCTTGTTTGTATCACATTGCGTTCTGTTTATAGAAACTCAATGCGCACTGCACTTATCGCAATTACAAATTTGTTAATTTCATTTGAAATTAATTTAAGTTTCTGATTAACATTGACATAGCAAGCTCAGTATTATGATTATTGTTATCTTTACATTCGTGAATAGAATAATACTTTGAACACCCATCATAAATTCAATCATCTCGTATTCTTGTCATACTATGCTAATTTGGACATAATTTCGATTCTGATTTGATTCATAAGTTGCATGCAGCGAGCAGTGGTTTATAAGCAAACGCAAATGTCAGTTTGCCAACACCAGCCACAGTTATCTCGACTAGCTTTACCCTAAATGTGTTGTACGTATATGAAATTTGGCATAAATTCGAAACTCTCTGCACTAGTTAAGTTGAGAGCGAGTCAGTTACTTAGAGAAGTTGCGAGTGCGAGATGTATTCTATTCAAGTGCGTCCGCCCGGAGAGGAAAGTCTTCTTGCAGGCAACAACGCCCGCTGGCTGGCTGGCTGACTGCTGAAACGTGCTCCGTTTTCCCGACGACGCGTTTTCCGATTGAAGTGGAATGCAGAGTTCCGAAACAGTCTTAACGGCTGCTGCCTGTCGGTCTTCGTGTCTCATCGAAAACTGAGTTTTACATTCAAAGTTAGTTGGATAGTTAGTTGCTGCTGCTACTGCTGTTGCTGCTGTAGCATTGAAGAGAAAGAGAAATCATGCGTTAAGATCGTTGATGATACGCGACAAGCTGGAAGGAAACTTGTCTGTCAATTATTAATTTGGCGTATGATCAATGAGATTGAATATACACTCATGCCTCGGTTTAACGGACTAATAGGGGACGATCCTTGTTCGTTAAATGAGATATCTGTTAAATCGAAAATTATGAAGTCATGAAGAAAGCTGGAGCTTTCCCTCACTTGATCTAACCGATTTAACTAAAATTCTTGTTTTCTCAATCAAAAGATCACAATTTGAGCACAACAGTCTAAAACGTTTCTCTTAATACCATAGAGGGGCACCCTGTTCGTCAAACGCAAATTTGCCCGTTAAAGCCGTTATACGTTAAATCTAGGTCCGTTATACCGAGGCATTAGTGTATATGTACTTGAAATTGCTACTTGTGCGGCTAACTTTAGCTTAAAATTTATCTATTGTATATTCAAATTAATTGCATTTTTGAAGTGAAATTCAGTCGCATTTGCTATGCAACTTGAACGGAGAACTTTAGATTCCAATAAAATGTTATTATGTCAATAAGTATACAGTATGCTAGTCATGACAGCGTTTAAAATGAACATAAATAATGGAATTTCCGAACAATGCAGATTTATTCGTGTGAATAACGAACGAATATACTATATAACTTTAATAATATCTGTAATAAATTCAAATATTATTTATGTTTGTAGCTTTGTTCGCTTTTGTGTGCCTAATGCTATGAGTTTATTTTATACGACGAATATTCAAATTGAAATTTGTGTAAATCAAATCAAAATGCAAATAAAACTTGCATTGTCCACGCGCCGCGCGTTCGTTTCATTTGGGGCTTGTAAGCATTAATGTCGGCATGTAATATATTTCATTTCGTATGTACGCATGCATGTGTCCCACAACCGCAAATACAGCACTTCTAATTTGCGATCACGATCGTTTGCCGCTTTCGCAATTTATTGAATCTAGATTTAGTTTGCCGTTGGATGAGGCGGCCGGCAACTTTTGCGGTAGTACTAAAGTCATTTCCTCTCTGGTGCTAATAACTCAACTCGATTTTAATGCGCGAATAATATGCTTTTTTGAAATCATTTTTTGAATTTGAAAATATGTCCGGAAAATCTGCTATATTTTTGCCTTTAATTTGATGAGATTTACCTATATAAATATCAAATAATAAGTGAAATACAATGACAAATGCAAATGACATCCAACACGTCAGTCGTAAAGTTAAGGATAATGTGACCATTGTGCGGCCACTGTATTGTCATTTAGCTGCGAATACAACAACGGGCGTCCGGCGACGGTCATAAAGGCCAACTTGGCACTAAGGGTAAAACTTTAGATTAATTGAGTTGGAACGAGAGTTGAAGCTTGAAACAAAACGCACAAACGCGACGCGCTCGCCTCTTAATTCGCCATAAGTACTTGAAGCGCAAACGTTATCATTACATTGGATCTGACCTGGTTGGTCTGCACTAGTAGCTTGGTCTGGCACTTGTCGACGACGCAAGAGTTAACTCAACAAAGTAACAATTAGATCATCTGCACTAACTCCCACACTATTACGACTATAAGTGCCGCTTTTGATAATATGCACACGGAAGCCCCTGGCACAAGGATAATTAACTTTGCATTGAATTAGTTCTATCAATACCATCCAATTCTATTACAGATGTAACTGGTGTTACCTTCACTAATTATATCCACCAGAGAGCATATTTAGAATCGTGCTCAACTGCAATTTTAGTCGTTTAGATGGGGGAGGGAAAGTAGTCCTTGAAGAATAAATCCTTGGAGGTGATAATGACTAGGGATACGGATGGTTAACACCATTCTTTTATTAGAATCGCCCGTTTCTCTCGACAATGGTGCTTGATCTCTGTCTTTTTATTAGAACATAACCTTCATTGCGAAAATCTTGTTCGGGCAATAATTGCCAATATGCTTGATGCGAAGAGTTTTGGCTTTAAGCCGTCGCCGTTGCTGCTGCTGCTTGGCGTAAAACGTTTCGCCCTCGATCATCGTGTCAGCAGGATGAGACGCTCATCGCCTGTCCGTCGGTTTTTCGCGACCTCGTTTCGCCAACATCTGGGCATTCGAGCACAGTTTTCTTCTTCTTCTTCATTTCCCGCTCTCTTGCTTGCACTCCAATACTCTACTCTACTTCAAGCCGCGTTTCGTTCGGCGTTGCTCTTCGTTGGAAGCTTTTGATAATAATCGTTAGTAACTTTGTCCGCAGGCAGCAGTAACGGCAAGGGCAAGGAGGATGAGGGGACATCCTAGTGTCGTCTTATTCTTTATTGCCGTTTGCTACGCATTCTCTGCTGCCTTGTGCATAACCCACGGCAAAACGAAGAGGATTCGGGGAAGGGGGTATAGAGAAAGCATGGAAGAAGGCTATGGGATTAGGGGAAAAGAGCGGAGGCTGGTTATACAAATTTTAAAATTTCGCTGCAATTAATTATTCGCCTTTGAATTTGTCGTCATCATCGTTTCGAAACTTTTTAGACTTTCAAAGTCATGATTTTTTGTTGTTGCTTAGAGTAGTTAGTACTTTGCCAACAGATGATGATTACCTTAATATTAGTTATCATATTTGTACATTTAATATCTTTACTTATACATACCCTCTGCCCGTTGGCATTTGGTGTGCCTGGTCTTGGAGCACCTCCCGTGACATTCACCAATGTGGTCACCAATCCCGCCACTCGTACCGCTTCAACATTCGCTTTTGTCAAGTCGCGATGCAGCTTCCGCAGATGGAAAAGCGTCAACACGACGCAAACTAGATTCACGGCGATCCACAGCGCATTGAGGATGTAATGCCTTAATGGGCCGTGGATCAGTGGACATGATGGTGCTCGATGGCCAGGTTCCCCTTGCGCCGCAAGCGCCCCTAATTGAAAAACAATTGGAAAAGGTTACTATTCGCTTCCCTTATTTTGAATTCATTCCATGTATTCAACTCAGAGTACTATTGTATTATAATTAATTTACCTGAGAGAAACGTGGGTCCTAAATTAATGGTAATTGATGCGAACCAGATCATGAATGTGCCGAAGAGGACGCATTGCGGTGAGTCCATGAGTAGCGGAGCGTCGGTGATGTCTGTGTCGTTCTCGTCTTCCGGGAAAACGGGGGAATCGTTGAGGACTGTCGTAAGCATATTGACGGTGGCGACGGTTACTAGGAGCAGGAATGCTGTTTCCACCAAGGAGCATTTGTTTACAGGCTGGCAGTGCAGGATAGACATACCGAGGGGCAGTAGTAATGCTGCACGCGCGCAATCAACTGCTCCTTGATGGAAGAGGAGACCTTGAGACCATCTGTAACACACAAAGATTGTTGGTGCTTTAAGGAGAGTTTTTGACGAAGGTGGTGCTGTATTTGTATATCAGCTCTGTTGGGAGTTTATCTCCATCGGTTCTAGGTTACTTTATTTATCCTTGAGGAATTTACGGGGCCAACGAAGCGAGGAAAGAATTGGGAAAGTCGACTTTTCGGTAATCTTTCAAATCCTTTCCACCTGAACCGTGAAAACTTTATCGCAAGTGCGTATTTTTGCAGTGGTTTTTTATTTAAATTTTGAATGATTTTTTTGGCGATTTTCTGAACTAAATTTGTTGTATGCGCATTATCTCCGATTGCTATATTTCATGTTTTTCTCTTGTGTGTACCCGAGAATTTAGGGTTGTGACTAGGTATACGTCTAGCAACAAACTAATGCACTTATCTTCAGCGTGTAAGCAAAGACTATAACAAAAAGCACCTTTTCCTGCCGGCAGTGGATGTAACATGAGCAAGGGTCGAAATATACGGCGAAGGTTTTTTGATTAAAAACAAGTTTTCGAGATTTATCGTCGATACTTTTTCCCTCTAGCAAAGAATGTTTGAAGTAAAGTTTTGCTTTACTGATGGGATCGATAGATGTGTTGTGACTTTTACATGAATGAATAACAAACATGAAAGCTTGTGCCGCGGCTAGGAAAATCAAAACTTTTACCATAAATGTCTCAAGAGAGAGGGAATTGTGTTAAATCCTTTTGAGTATAAATGAAAAATGTAGTATGCTGTTTTTAGTTTGATTTTACAAAAATAATATTATGAGAATCTGGAAACTTATAATTTTTTTTGCTAAAATTGTAAAAATACGTGTTCAGAAAATGTGTCTGGAAAATTTAGAGAGTTACAAAGTGCAACGTGCGGAAAGTTTCTTGCAACACATTGCCATAGCTCAACCCCTCTAACATTTTCGTTGCTAGAAGCATATCGTAAACCACGACGTGGAAATAGACACCTAGACACTGATGCGATGCCAATGTCGACATATTCCTATCACTATCTGTCGTCTAGATTTCTTTTCCTCTTATCCGTATTCTATCTACACGGAGTAAAAACCAAGCATATTGTGAAAAGAATACTAGACAACTAGACAAGCAAGAAAGAGGCGTTCTACGATCAAGAGACACTAGCCTAGCAGGAGTCAACAACTAGGACTCGGTTTCGCACAGTCCCTTACATTTTGGGGAATCCTTTCCATTTTTCGATTTTAATTTGTTTATGTTTGTTACGAATTTTGAATTAAACATTATATTTGCAAAAAATTGAAAAAAAAAATTAAATGGCAAGAAGCAGTGGAAAATATTTTCTCAGAAAGTTTTCCTGTGGGTTGTACATACTTCAGCACCTCTAGTAAAAGCTGTATCTTCTGCTTTACTCTTGCTCATCTCCCGAAGGGCGCGTTTTCCTAAGCCTCTCATTTTCCACCTTTAACCTTCTTCCTTCTTCCACTAGCGATGCGATGTCATTGCTACACCTAAATCTACCTTCACATCGAAATCTAGATCTACCTACATCTATCTAGAAGTGCTTCGGCGTTCTTCAACCTCCATGCGAACGTGAAGGGGGTGGTAAACTAAACCAACTAAACTAAACTGAAACCGAATGCCGCCCTAAATGGAAGGCAGTAAAATAAAGGTAGCAGAAATAGCCGAGGAGTGAAAGAAAAATAAAGGTTGTAGTCGTTGAGCAATGTTATAAAGTCCTTGCTTTAGAAGGTAGTAGAGCGGGGGGCAGAAAGGGTGGTAAATAACTAACGAGTACATATCCATTAGGCACTTTTGCTTAACTTGCATCCCGTGAAAAATTTAGCGGAATCACTGGCATCTAAATTGTGCGAAGTGATACTATCCAAGTTAAGTGCGAACTTTCTTGTTAACTTAACTTCACTTCATTTTATTTTAATTTTATTATGGGAGCAGAATTTGGATTGAAAAAATGTGAGGGGAGATCTGAAGTTTATGGAAATGTTAGTTTTGTGGGCGTGGTTGCATTGGGGAAAATTTTTGGTAGAATACATGTGAAAACCGTATTCAAACTAAACTAAAATACCTAATTTGATAAAAAAGAGTCGAAGCAGAAGAAAAGTGAATATAGAAAGACATAACTTTTGCAAAGGGTGCAAGACTTTGGCTGGTTTAAGAGAAACGAGGTAGCTGACTAAGGACGAACTAAGTGGATATTGTAGATTAGCATTTTATCCTTGCGCCACTTTCTCACGCTATCTGCCTGGCTGCTGGCTGGTGGAAGCTTTGGGTATGCCTGGCGGCTGCCGTCGCTCGAACAACTTTAAGGCGTCGCCGGGCGTCTGGACTCGCTTTGCATTTTCGTACGCCTCTTTTTCGCACGCTTTTTCGCTGTGTGTCGACGGCGCAGCTCAGCGCAGCAATTTCGGCGTTTGCTATTAGTTATACAAACACGGCCAATCTACAATGCAAATTTAACATAAACAGAAACATTCGCCTTGTCGTAGGCGCAGACAGCACCTACGTAAAAGAATGAGAAAAATTAATAATGGATTTTATGTTATGGTGTAATGTTGTGTTTGTGTACGTTTTCGCATTATATTTAGGTTTTTTTCTTCTTCTTCTCTCGGTACAAAAGATAAGATATAATAATGACATGCCGAAATATAATTTTACACGAATACATTATTATACTTGCAAGGCTTTGTAAATGACATCTAAAATGAGTTTTTCTTTTGGTTTGTTTTTGCATAAGCTGGTCGAAAGATTATTTTTATATAAAAATTGATGAGAGTAATACGGGAATTTCTTATACTGAGAAATGCTTGCATGTGGTAGTAAGAGCCGAGCCATGGTGTTATTTCGAAGAGAAATTTAATTGGAGATTGCGATTCCAATTGCTCATTGAGGAAGGGGACAAAATAGCAGTGGCAGCAGCAGTAGCAATCACTTAAATCACTCGGCAGTTGGCAACGAATTCAGCCTTTCTGATATTACTTGAAGTAATTTTGTGATATTATAACGAATTGGTTTGATTGCTTTTCCTTTCATAATGACAACTAAATCCGTGATATTCCAGATAGGGAGGAATGGGAATTAATATCATAGAGAACTAGTACTTTACTGGTAGTTTTAATCATTATGCAAAGGGTAATTTAATCAATTGTCTTTTTTACGATGAAAGAACTATGATGCGTCATCAAGCATGTTTTGATTCGTGCAAAGTTTATTAAGAGGCCGATTTACCTCTAAATTGGTATAGAAAACTCCATGTTAGCGCTGTGACTGATTGCGATCACACTAATTGAGCTTTTTTTCAATTTTTTTGCGTAATTTTATAGCCGCTGACAAATATGATCTTATCGTTTTACTTTTTCGAAATTCGAATCGGAAATATTTTGAAATGAATTTAGAAAATCTCGAAAAACTTACTTTAATTTTAGCTGCTTGTATATCTACTTGAAGGCAAAAATAGCAAATTCGGTCACTCTACGGGCGTATATTATTTATCGCTTAATCATGTAATTTTCGAATTTTGTAAAAATATCAAATACCCTAGCCGTAATCAATTTTTGTCCCATAGTCATCGAAATCCAACCTTGTATCGCTGTCCTTTACTTAAAACTACGCGGCAATACGCATTCGACCTCACCTTTTCTTTGCTGCCCGCTTTCACCCGGAGCCCCCGGAGAAAGTTTCTCGCGTAAATGAGGCTCTTATTGCGTAATTATCTAATTAAACGTCATATGTTATTAATTATGCTAGAAGTATCATAATACACTTTCTAAATTTCTTAGGATGAAGTTGACTGAAAGATGACTAAGACGGCAAATACTTTACACGTATGTGTCATATTTAATTACTAATTTTCTTGAATAATTGATATAATAGCTTGAAGAAGTTAAGCTTGTTATAACTTTGAAACAAACTTTCCATTAAAATTATTCAAAATTGTTCATAATCAATTTACTATTTGATCACCCTGTAGACATATTTCAAACAGAAAACACGAAAAAAAATCTTGTTTCGTTTACCCTCTAGCAATGTCGCATTTGATTTGTTCAATTGTTCGTGTTCACTCCACAATGACGAACATCTTCCGCTTCGTTATGTCCTGCCACTATTCACTCCTACAACCACCAACAACCGATTCCGTTACTTCTTTCTCTTCTACATTTATCTACTTCTAACACAACTCCAGTAGCATATCTCCAGAATTTACTATTACATTGTGGCTTTGATTCCGACTTGTCTTTAATGGTCTAGACCTAGGTCTAATTCCTAAAATCTTTACTTATTGCTTTGCCCTTTTTTACCTTAGTTATCCTTCTCTTTAGCTTTCATGCTTTTGGTTATGTATATATTCTAAATCATTCTATTCTCCATACTTCTCCTCTCTTCTCTCTTGTCTTTTGGTTACACATCTCATTACGTCAGAGCTTTCGTCGTGCGGCTTGCGCGTCATTAACTATACATTAAATAGATACGTCATGTACGGCCTGTGCATTGTTGATTCTATTCTCCCTCTCACTTACTTGCGTTTCTCATGCGTTCATTATTGATGAATCCTGCGGCATAGTGGTTGATGCTGACGAAAAGCGTTGAAACGAAGAGTACTAACTAGCTGCCTAGAAAAAGCTGGATGTGATGTTACTTGTAGGTTTTTTCCTATTTTTTGGGTGGTTTTTGTATTTCTATGTGCATGTTATGTCAGTTCATCATTATATTATGTACGTAGTGTATTTAATAAAATGACAAACAACCTTCGTTTTTTTTTTTTTTTTTTTTTTTTGGGAGACATTAAATGATATCTTTGCTGTTTTTTTTATATCTAGAGATACTTATGACTCGTATATCATGTATATATATATTTTTTTAAATATAAAATCTAAGAACTGAACGCTAATGACAAGATTTGCTCGTCCAGTTTGTAAAAATAGCAGACATGCAGTTGAAGTAGTTGTTCCTCGTTATCTTAGTAAAAGTAAAGCAAGCTGCTAGCCAGCTGCTTTTACCTCTTTCTACATCTAGTTGGCGAGTTGCATAAAGATTCAATCTAGAAAGGGTTGTTGCAACTTAGGATGTAATTTTAAGCGGACACAAAACTACCTCGCAAGAATACGAAATGTACAAGAATTGCAAGCAGGAATAGTTAAAGAGTTTTCTATGTACTAAGAATAGAACGACGATTGTAGTAGTTACTTTAACAGTAACAGATGCACTTTGCCTTCTAAAAAGGCTAATTGAAATGTGTTTCCATCCTACCAGTTCTGTTGAATTATTCAAAAAAGGACGAAAGAGTGGTGCTGAGTTGCTTCCGAGATTCACATCACTCCCATTATAGATTTTCATAGCTTTGTCGTCGTTGCCAGTATCCGCAAATTCTTATCAACATTGTTTCCTCTTGCTAAGCCATGTGTAGCATTAAGTAGAACTATTTCATTTGAAGTGCTCGTTAAATTTGCACCAGAAGCCTTAAACTTTAATGGGCAATGGAATTGGGCGTTGGTTGAAATTATGGTGAGTGTATAGTAAAGTCCGAAAGTAGATGGAATGAATTGTAAGATGGACTTTTAGGAGTTTTTGCAGTTTAGGAACTATCAGTCGTACAATGTGCGATGGCGGAAATAAAATGAGAAAGTCAGGGAATTACAGTGAAAGGGGCAGCCTTTAAAAACAGTAACATCTACTTTTATGTTGAGATAGTTTACTCTTAGCTAAAGCTCAGAAGTGTCACAGGTCAAGCCAATGTTTTGCTAGCTTTCAGCTATCTCTGTATTACCATTATCTTCTCTTTCACCTTTAGCTGGTTATCTTTATGTTCTACAAATATTTTGTTTGCCTTGCTTTTCGTTTTTCTTCTTTATTTATGTTTTTCTGATTCTTTTTCTCTTAAACTTTTCTTCAAGCTGCTAGGTTTATGTTCACATTTTCTCCTTGGAAATCGCCCCCGCTTGTGTATTATATATTTGCTTCTATTATTCAATAAACAATTTTTATGCCGAGTTGCGATCCGTTGTAAAAATGAAACCTTTGATATCCAAGGGAATATGAATGTTTATACTGCACATACCTACATACATTAATAGAGAACATACGCTAGTTATGTACAATGATGGACATAAAAGCTATCCTATTTTTAATGCCCTAAGTTTATGTAGTTTTATTATTAAAGTATTATATGACTACTTTGAATATCATACATAAAGATTAATTGCTATTACATTAATTTCCTCTTTAAAATTATTCATAGTATTCACTCGGAAAGCGCTAGAAAAGTTAAAGTCAATTATTAGTTTACAGCTAATATTAGTATTTGCACTTCTCTTCTTTGATAAAATTGCAGTATTAATGCTTCCCCATTGGTAGAAACATGGGTGGAGGCGTTTTAAAGTTGCACAATGAGATTAGATCTCGGATATGGGTTGTTATTACACCTCGTCCGAGTCCAATTCGTTAGAGAAGTTGATGTTGGTTCATATGGGACAGGTTACTGATTGTAATTCAGTTTAATAGGTATTCCGTTATCGCTATTGCTCGATAGTTTCCAGTTGAATGTTTCTTTAAACGGTTATGTCGCAATAAAATATATTTACTGCACGTAGCACCTGTCAAAACTATAATTTCATAGAAGTTCATC
>JARJDU010032828.1:0-11975 GCA_030264695.1 Lissagria laeviuscula | reverse complement strand
TTCTTCATAAATACTTCTACAACACACGTGTTTTATTTATAGGCATTCTTCTCTGAATGGAGCTCAAATTATAAACTACCGCACAGACCCGAAACAAAACTGGTTACTATTAGTTGGTATCAGTGCCCAACAAAACCGAGTAATAGGCAGCATGCAATTATATTCCGTCGAAAGGAAATGCTCGCAGCCCATCGAAGGACACGCAGCATCTTTCGCCACATTTAAGATGGACGGTAATCCCGAACCTTCAACTCTCTTCTGTTTTGCCGTCCGCACACCACAAGGCGGTAAACTCCACATTATTGAAGTCGGTCAGAGTCCCACTGGCAATCAGCCATTCCAGAAGAAAACCGTCGACGTTTTCTTCCCACAGGAAGCTGCCAACGACTTCCCGGTAGCTATGCAAGTCTCTTCAAAATACGATTGCATCTATCTGATTACTAAATACGGTTACGTCCATCTCTATGACATCGAAACAGCGACTTGTATCTATATGAACAGGATTTCTAGTGAGACGATCTTTGTCACTGCACCTCACGAAGCTACTGGCGGTATTATCGGTGTAAATCGTCGAGGACAAGTCCTCTCGGTCTCGGTGGACGAAGAAAGCATCATTCGTTATGTTAACACTGTCCTGCACAATCCTGATCTTGCTCTTCGCCTCGCAGCACGCAATAATCTCGCTGGCGCTGAAGAACTCTTCGGAAGCAAGTTCCAAATGCTATTCCAAAATAGCCAATACGCTGAGGCAGCTAAAGTCGCTGCTAATGCTCCAAAAGGTATACTGAGGACTCCCGCCACTATTCAGATGTTCCAACAGGTCCAAGCTCCAACGGGACAAAACAGTCCTTTATTGCAATACTTTGGGATATTGTTAGACCAAGGCAAATTGAATCGATACGAGTCGCTTGAACTTGTAAAACCGGTGCTGTTACAAGGCCGAAAGCAACTTCTAGAGAAATGGCTAAAAGATGAGAAACTAGAATGCTCTGAAGAGTTAGGTGATTTGGTCAAACAAGCTGAACCTTCTTTTGCTCTCGCTGTCTATCTGCGAGCCAATGTACCAGCTAAAGTAATCCAATGCTTCGCCGAAACTGGCCAGTTCCAGAAAATTGTCATCTATGCGAAGAAAGTTAGCTATACTCCCGATTACATTTACCTTTTGAGATCAGTAATGCGGACTAATCCAGAACAAGGCGCAGCATTCGCCACGATGCTTGTAGCTGACGAAGAGCCTTTGGCAGATATCAACCAAATCGTTGATATCTTCATGGAGCAGAATATGGTGCAACAATGTACTGCTTTCCTTTTAGACGCGCTGAAAAATAATCGTCCGACTGAAGGTAATTTACAGACGCGACTCTTAGAGATGAACCTCATGTCGGCACCACAAGTGGCCGATGCTATTTTGGGTAATAACATGTTTACACATTACGATCGCGCGCACGTCGCCCAATTATGCGAGAAAGCCGGCTTATTGCAACGTGCATTGGAGCATTACACCGATCTGTATGATATCAAACGAGCTGTGGTTCATACGCACCTGTTACCTGCGGATTGGCTCGTTGGATTCTTCGGTACACTGAGTGTAGAAGACAGTTTGGAATGTCTCAAGGCTATGCTCACTGCCAATATCCGTCAGAACCTGCAAATCTGTGTGCAGATTGCTACCAAATACCATGAACAACTAACAACTAAATCTTTGATTGACCTCTTCGAGAGTTTCAAGAGCTATGAGGGTTTGTTCTATTTCCTTGGATCTATTGTCAACTTCAGTCAGGATCAAGAAGTCCATTTCAAATACATTCAATCGGCATGTAAGACAGGACAGATCAAAGAAGTCGAGAGGATCTGTCGCGAGAGTCATTGTTATAACCCAGAGCGCGTTAAGAACTTCTTGAAAGAAGCCAAGCTAACTGATCAGTTGCCACTGATAATAGTCTGCGATAGATTCGATTTTGTCCACGATTTAGTTTTATACCTCTATAGAAACTCCTTGCAGAAGTATATTGAGATTTATGTGCAGAAGGTAAACCCAAGTCGTCTGCCTGTCGTTGTAGGAGGATTGTTAGATGTAGATTGTTCTGAAGACATCATTAAGAATCTTATCCTTGTGGTAAGAGGTCAATTCAGTACCGACGAATTGGTCGAAGAAGTGGAGAAACGCAATCGGCTTAAGTTACTCTTACCCTGGTTAGAGAGTCGTTTCCATGAGGGTTGCGTCGAACCTGCGACTCATAATGCCCTCGCGAAAATCTACATTGATTCCAACAACAACGCCGAACGTTTCCTTAAAGAAAACCAATGGTATGATTCCCGAGTAGTGGGCAGATACTGCGAGAAGAGAGATCCCCATTTGGCTTTTGTTGCTTATGAACGAGGTCAATGCGATCGAGAACTCATCGCTGTTTGTAACGAGAATTCTCTGTTCAAGTCTGAAGCAAGGTACCTCGTGCGTCGCAGAGATCCAGAATTATGGGCTGAAGTCCTCATCGAAAGCAATCCCTACAGAAGACAACTGATCGATCAAGTTGTCCAGACAGCCTTGAGCGAGACTCAAGATCCCGAAGATATCTCCATCACAGTCAAAGCTTTTATGACTGCCGATCTGCCTAACGAACTCATTGAACTCTTGGAGAAAGTCGTCTTGGATAACTCGGTGTTTTCCGATCATAGAAATCTTCAGAATCTGTTGATTCTGACTGCTATCAAGGCAGATACCACCAGGGTGATGGATTACATCAACAGGCTAGATAACTATGATGCTCCTGATATTGCAAACATTGCTATCAATAGTCACTTGTACGAGGAGGCGTTTGCCATCTTCAAGAAGTTTGATGTCAACACTTCTGCTATCCAAGTACTCATTGAGCAGGTTAATAATTTGGACAGGGCTTATGAATTTGCGGAGAGATGCAATGAGCCTGCAGTTTGGTCGCAATTGGCGAAAGCCCAGCTTAACCAAGGAATGGTTAAGGAAGCCATTGATTCCTACATTAAAGCTGACGATCCCAGCGCGTACATGGCTGTAGTTGAAACAGCTAGTAAAGTAAACAGCTGGGAAGATCTCGTGAGGTATCTACAAATGGCACGGAAGAAGGCCCGAGAAAGCTATGTCGAATCCGAATTGATCTACTCGTATGCCAAGACTGGACGTTTAGCTGACTTGGAGGAGTTCATCTCTGGTCCAAATCATGCGGACATTCAGAAGATTGGTGATCGATGCTTCGACGATAAGATGTACGACGCTGCAAAGCTCTTGTATAACAATGTATCTAACTTTGCGCGATTGGCCATCACCTTGGTCCATTTGAAAGAATTCCAAGGCGCCGTCGATGGTGCAAGAAAGGCGAACTCTACAAGAACCTGGAAGGAAGTGTGCTTCGCGTGTGTTGACGCCGAAGAATTCCGTTTGGCACAAATGTGCGGTATGCACATCGTCGTTCATGCCGATGAACTCCAAGACCTGATCAATTACTATCAAGATCGTGGCTACTTCGAGGAATTGATTGGCCTTCTGGAAGCTGCTTTGGGACTCGAGAGAGCACACATGGGAATGTTTACGGAATTGGCAATTTTGTACAGCAAATACAAGCCCGGTAAAATGCGAGAGCATTTGGAACTGTTCTGGTCTAGAGTTAACATTCCGAAAGTCTTACGAGCTGCTGAACAGGCGCATCTTTGGGCTGAATTGGTCTTCCTCTATGATAAATACGAGGAGTATGATAATGCTGTATTAGCCATGATGACACATCCAACTGAGGCATGGCGCGAGGGACACTTCAAAGATATCATTACAAAGGTGGCGAATATCGAGTTGTATTATAAGGCCATTCAGTTTTATCTTGATTTTAAGCCGCTGTTGTTAAACGATTTGCTGCTGGTGTTGGCCCCAAGGATGGATCATTCTCGTGCGGTGGCTTTCTTTACAAAAACCAATCATCTGCAACTAGTGAAAAGCTACTTGAGGAGCGTCCAGTCGTTGAATAATAAGGCGATCAATGAAGCGCTTAATAACTTGTTGATCGAAGAGGAAGATTTCCAGGGATTGAGGACCTCCATTGATGCATTCGACAATTTCGATAATATTGGATTGGCTCAGAGTTTGGAGAAGCACGAGCTGACCGAGTTTCGAAGAATCGCTGCGTATTTGTACAAGGGTAATAATAGATGGAAGCAGAGTGTGGAGCTTTGCAAGAAGGACAAGTTGTTCCGAGATGCGATGGAATACACAGCAGAGAGTAGGCAAGGGGAATTGGCTGAGGAATTGTTGGCTTGGTTCTTGGAACGAAAGGCGTTCGATTGCTTCTCGGCTTGTTTATACCAGGTATGTATTATAATTTTTTTTTTAAAGAAAAAATGTTGAATAACATATCGTTTTTAGTGTTATGACCTATTACGACCGGACGTGATACTTGAATTGGCGTGGCGTCATAAAATTATGGACTTTGCGATGCCGTACCTCATCCAAGTCACTCGCGAGCTCTCTCAGAAGGTGGAGAAGTTGGAACAGTCGGATGCACAGCGGCAGAGCGAAGCCGAACAGCACGAGACCAATAAACCGATGATGATGGCAGAACCACAACTTATGTTAACTGCTGGTCCAGGCATGGGTAGGTTTCCTATATCATAATTTAATCTCTCTTTGTACATATATATATATAACAAAGTATGTACTACTCGTTGTTTCCACATCTTAACAACTTAATCATTTCTTTATAATTCAAGAAATTCATGTTTTATGTTAGTCAAGCTTTTTAATTATCTGTTAATTATTGATAGTATATGTACCAACCCAAACTTGATTTTGTTATATGTAGCACCTTCTTCCTACGAGTCTGCTCACTCTTCAAGCTCCAATAAGTAGCCAGATCTAAATCTGTCTCAAATACAAACTATCTAGAGTTAAGTAGCTGAAGTTGTTGGGATGTTGGGGTTTGCTTTTCTTGCTTCTCTTCCACATCTCTTCATCTATAGTTTCATTAAGTGTAACTGTACATACAGTCCTATCTAGTCGTAGAGCAATGCAAAATAAGTACGTCCAAAGATCAAGCACTCGAACGCAAGCAAATCGTATTCATTGAATATATCGTTTTAGGTATTCCACCAGGTGCACCAGCCTATGCTCCACAGCCGCCATACATGCCGCAAACTGGATACAACCATCAGATGCAATATCAAGGATATGGCATGTAAATTAACTCCAAAATGTCGCCACATCTCAACGCCAAAAAATAACAACAAACACGACAATTTATTAACGCAAAATGAGAACAAGAACAAGATACAGACAATATATTAATTAATTAAATCTCTAGTTTAAAAACATAACTGCGTGGAGGAAAGCCACAAATAGAAAAGGAATAGCTTTATTGCCATTTTCGAGCACTCCCAGCTCAAGCAAAAAATTGAGGACGTACTTGTTTAATTTTTCCTTTTGGCTTGTGTCCAAGGGTGCTGGAAAATTGGTATAGAAATGATGCAATGCGATTCAGAGGCGACTGTGTTCATTCAAAATGACCTCAATGCGCCTTACAATAACGGCCCAGCATTAAAAACAAAACGGAGAAGTAATAACATATTGCTAGTTGATTGAAAATTGCGTTCATTAATTCAATATTTTATTATAATCATTATTATTATAGTTCTATTATTTATCCGCCCTACGAAAGTAACAAAAAACCACTCCCAACTTAACATATTCGTATATTATATATAATATATTATATATTTTTAACTTTATTATTAAATATCTTACGATTTGTACTACTATTATGTTAAACCAACAAATATCATATACTGTTATTCTTATTATAATATAAATATTATTATACATAGTTAGTTAATGTGCAAGTAATCGCAATGATGAAAAAATGTGAATGAAGAGTTTAATATGCAGGAAAATGAATAATCGTAGTAGTTATTAGAGTTTTTTGTTTTTTATGGTGATTTCGTTGCTTTGCTTGTGTGTACCATGATTGTTTCGTTATAAAAAGGGGAAGAGTTCACAGAAATAGAATATTTTTGAGTTGATGTAGAAGCATTCCATGAAATGATTATGATGTATATAATTTATGAAATAATATATCAAAGAAAAAGACAGGTTCAATTGTTCTAAAAGAATTAAATAAAATACATTGCAAAACGAAATAATAATTTTAAAAAAAAAACAAGCAACTTGTTAATTAAAAAATAACGAAGATATATATGAAAAAGAAATAGATGAAAAATATGTTACAAAAGTATATTTCTAGTTTAATATTATAAAGAAAATGATAGTTCTTTTAACTCGCATTCAGAAAGTAGTAATTCATGTAAGAAACAGAATAATATCTTCAACTCATTATTATTATTAAATTATTTATCATGATAAATGATTTTAGAAAGCAGATGATGAAGAGAAACAGATGTTATAAATAATAAGCGTAAAAAACGAGATTAAAAACAAAAGACGTTCGAAAAGTATGAAATTACAATTTTAAAAAATAATGTATGTACATAATTGTATTTCAAAAATATTATATATGATAGTACTAAATTATTTTTCATCAATGCAAAGCAAAACTTTGATGGAATCAAATGATGAAAGAAGCACTATATGAATATAAATTATAAAATACTTATTTCTTGTGTGTTTGCGCACTAATAATAATGTTTCTGTATATTATTAGACCATGTTCACATGAAAACGCGCATTTACAAAGGTTGGCTGTTAACACGCGCTTTAGAATTATTGAGTCTGACATTAGTTATTGTTTATGCTATAAGTTTGGAAAGCGTTGTAGGAAAAAATATTGTTAATTGGAATAGCGAACGTCCAAAGCCTAAAAACGCTTGCCTTGTGAACACCGCTATAAAAACTAAACGCGCGTGAATAAGATCAGATTAAGGCCGCCCCCACGCGTTTTTTTTTTCATGCGGCATCTAGCTTTGACGAGGAGCCACAGTTACTATCTTGCTTCTAGCGTCAAACACTTTGCAATCCTGCCAGTGTTGCTTAGATTTCGGCGCGTTTCAGTTGACACTAGCAGGATTACAACGCGTTTAGATCAACTTTAAGTTGCCATGGCGTTAGTATGCGATCCCAATTAATAAATGTGCATGTAGTAAACATCACGCGTCATGTGAACTGGGTCTTACTGTATTTCTCTAGAAATATTTATGTTTATAATGTTAACAAATTATTCGGCAAGTTTATTCTTTATTAATTTTAAAAGTTATTACGTCAATTCACACTAGGAAAAGCATGAAATCATTATGTAAATTATGCGAAGGTAGAACAATTAATTAACTATCGTAATTAATTAATCTGCTATGTGAATGAATATCGTCATAGCTTTTGTTCTCAATTATTTCACATATTCACCAATATGAATATGGTCATGTTAGTCAAACCAACAATTTTTACTTTACAATTAATTCTCATATTGTTCCCATGTTCTTGCATAGCACTTTTATATCATACTTCAAGCGAGAAGGAAAGCGATTATCTCTATTTATGGATTTCGTCACGTGGATATCTTGAGTGCATTGATGAAACTGAAGAAAATTGCGTGGAAAACTTCGAATGCAGAATTTTCAATCTTCCGAAAAAATCGCGTACGAAAATGCCCACGAATTATGTTCCCAAGCGCGAATTCATCAAATTAATGGAAAAATGTGATTGGTATGGCGAAGAGTCGAACGAAACTAAAACTACTCTTACTTTTACTGAAAAACTAAACGAACTCTTTCGGAATTTCGTTATTTATCCGGGAACCAAATGGTGTGGAATTGGAAACAGAGCTGAATATTATAACCAACTGGGACCATATCACTCTCATGAAGATGCATGCTGCAGGGATCATGATATGTGTCCTGTGTTTATTGAATCAGGTGTTTGTATAGAACGTAAAAAAGTATCTCTGAACAGTGAGAAATATAAAGAAACAGCTTTCTATTATAATGGAAATGAAAACTCCAAGATACAGGATGGAAATACAGAAGAGTTTTGCAATGATACAACTTTGACAATGTAAATCGATTAATTTAAAGCTAGAAAATGTAGTTTTGTATCATTTATATTATTACAGATCCCATTGCGAATGCGACAAACGTTTCCAACGCTGTTTGAAACATTTAAATACTTCCACAGCTTTAACCATCGGATATTTGTATTTCGATGTCATTGGAATCGAATGCTTTACGAAATCATCATCAAATGGAAAGTATCATCAACATGTATTGAAGTTCCCAACAGTTGATACGAATAAAGTTCGTTTGATGAAAGTTTTAGGTGAACAAATTATGGATTTGACACTCGTCTTTATCCAAGGCATACAAAACCACTTCAAGAGAAAATAACAACAGTTGTTACATTACAAAATCTATATAAATGTGGTGATAATAAGTCAAAATATAATGAAACCAATATAATAACAAAATAGAGGAATGAGATGATAGATAATGTTGCCAGGCTGACATAATTATGTAATGATTCAATTAACATCCATCTCTGCTGCTGCATCATTTTCATTAAACATAAACTCATCTTGATATTCCTTGAGAAACTGTACCGATCTCCCCTCGTCGAAAAACAATTCATACGCTCTTTTAATATCCTCGACTTCGACCTCAGGAGCTCGCCGTTTTCTCGCAATCAAACTAGAAGTCGTAATCAACTGTATCCCATATCTAAGTGAAGTCTCCAAGGCAATTCGAGTTAGTACCGTCAACGCATCATCGTTCAACTGACAATCTTCCTCCTCACATCGAATATTCAAGATCTCCTTCAATTCCTTCTCATCATACGGCGCCGTGGGTACTATAATCATACGATCTAACAAATCCAATGGTATCCCATGCGGTGATCTGTAATTTGTTCCTCGGATTCTTGTAACGCCCCGATTTGTAGCCATCATTACAATGGGAGCCATGTCATTCTCTAATGCTCGATTCAAGAACGAAAAACATTCGATATCGAGCATATGGACTTCGTCAATGAACAAAACCCCCGGAATGATCTCAGCTTTGCCTTCTTCACGCCATTCCGCTACTTTCCCATTGATTTGCTCTCTAACTTCCGACTTAATTTCGCCGGTATCACCGGAAAACAATGCGAGGAATCCATGCGTGCGACTATTGATTACATCTATTTCGTGGAGGGTAACTGTATGCACTACTTCTTTGCGCTTCTGGAGTTCTCCTTCGGGACATTGAACAAATCTAGTTTGTTGACCGGTTGCATCATAATCACGTGCTCGCGTGAATGATCTGCCAAGACGTGTGATTTTCCCAGTGGCCTTATCAATTGTGATTACATCTCCAGACTGGACTTTCTCCTTCACAATACTGTCAATCATCTTAGTTCCAAGATCATAGATGGTTTCCATGTCAGTTGTCTTCAGGATAAGTTTACCAACTTTGTTGCCTTCTCCAGTTGCAGGCCTTTCAATTTGTACTTCAACTACTTCTCCTTCAATTATTTCACTTTCTTCTCTACAAAATAATTAATGTAAGTTGACCTTGATGAATGTATTTCTATTATGCTTATTATCTACTTACTTTATTCTAACACCAATGGATTTCCTTATAGCTTGAGTTAATGCTTCAGTTTTACTCATTTCCAAAGAGAAGATCTCACTTCCTGCCATACTAGTAAAAGGTGTATCTAATCCAAGTGATGATGCTAAAGCAGTTGCAATGGCAGTTTTGCCTGTGCCTGGTTGACCAGCCAAGAGAACAGCCCGACCCGCAATTCTTCCTTCTTTCACCATTTGTAGGACAATACCAGCGGCTCGGCGCGCCGTCATCTGGCCCACCATGCCTTGAGACACCTAATAATTTTATAAGTAATTCACCAAGAGTCGACAAGCAATCGTTAAGCATGTTCATATCTACTTACAGGTCTTGCTTCCAGACAATCATTTAAGCCAAGTCCTCGAATATGAGAATGAGCACCGATACGTTCAATACGTGTGATTTCACGTACTTCGGCTACTTTTGCCGCTGCTGCCGACTAAAATCAGAAGATATAATTAGCGGTTTACTAAACGCACGTTGAAAGTGAGGTTAACATGAAGCATTTATTCAATATTTCAAGACGATTTTAATTTTAAATGTTTTTAGATTATATTATAGGAAGGAATTACTTAAATTATGAAAAAACACTTACCGCCATGGTGTGATAGATACTTCTAGATATTTCGTCGATGTGAAATGCGTTTGATCAATTCGATGAAACAAACGCAAACAAGATTTTGTTTTGCTTCACCTAGGCAACCAACATCACCAACTTCAAGGTTACGCAGGAAAATAAGGATTTTCTAAACATCCTGCGGATAATAATTATTAGCAAAGATCATGCAAAGGACAAAAGTTTTGTATAACTTTGATTTACAGTAAATCTAATTTGATTTTGAGCAGCAATTAGGCATGTTACGCTACTGTGTCTTTAATTTATTTCAGCTTCTTCTTTTCTTCTTCCTGCTAGAAATATTTAAATTTAAATATTTAAATTTAGTTTTTGCGCTTTTGCAAAGATTCACGGCAGTTTAAACGGTTGATTGAAATACTAATTTAAGTTTTTAAACCTGTGCAAATGTCCAAGCATTAAATTATTAATAGCACATATAAAAAACTATCATTTTCTTGAATAATTAGCCGTACATTCTCAAAATTGTTACAATTAATATAATATTAAGAATTAAATTTTATTTTTAATCTATATATAATATCTAGGAAAAGAAGGTATTTCCAAATATTATATAATTATTGTGTTAAAATTTCTTCTTCTTCTCTTTTCCCCAATTGGTTCCTCCCAGTTTACTTGAATTTCATATTGTTGTATAAATGAGTTTGACCGTGGACAACCTTTGCATTGTATTCGAACGTGAGATAATCCTTTAATGGCTTGTTTACTGCAATTGCAACGCAACGTAGTTTAACGTCGGGTTTCATTGCTTGCGGATGTTTGGCGTGCGTTTAGAATCTTCAATTTAAATTAATTTTAAATAAATGGATTGATGTGTGCCTATGGATTATTTAATTAACTAGTGCTTGCGCGCGACAGGTAGCGATTCGATAATAACAATTTCAGTGCGAAATCTCTATCGTTATCGGTGTATCTAGTGCTAGGTCCCCTGTGCTCCACGTGGTTGTTGTGTTACTTAAGTCTTTTAATTCACTCTAAATTTTGCGTTTACATTATTAGTGCGGATTGTTTCCGGGGAAAGTTCAATATTAGCGCAGTGGGTGATAGATAATTCATTTCAATGCAGTGCCGACGGATATTGTTTATATCTTTTCTTGCACGCGTACTTAGGTCTTTTCTTCTTTTCATTTCCTTTTATATATTTCCTACGTTTTAATTTGTTCAATAAAGAATGAAAATTAATCTTATCAGCTATTAGTAGATATCGCACACATTTAGCAATGCGTGTTAGTTCAATTATTTTGTTTGTAAATTGAATTCACTTGCCGACAGGTGAACAGAATTGTTAAGTAATGTAAAGTCAAAATAGATATGTTATTTGCTTTTGCTTTAATATTTGTTTACTGCGTACATTAATTTACATGCAACAATAATAACCATTTCATATTTAGAATTATATTTTATTTATATTTAATTAAAATAATAAACAAAACAATAAACACTAGCCATAGTTATTACATAAAATTTAAATTTATTTTATTAATCGTTTCAATTTACTTACACAATAGAGAAATTAGTTATTTCTTTCAATATTTCGGTTAAGTTTACAATATATTTGATAAATCATTTAATAATTAGTACCTCCAATTGATATTTAAGTATATATTTGATCTTCTTCTCCTTTCACCTCTTTATTTCTCTCGACTTACATCAATTTCCAACGTTGCGCATTGTAACTCTACCTAGAGTTTAACGTCGGACGCCATTTCGTGTTGTTCGTTTCGCGTTCGTATAAAATCTTCCATTTCATTTCACATATTAAACTACTAATTGATTCTCTTTA
>JARJDU010032790.1:0-12070 GCA_030264695.1 Lissagria laeviuscula | reverse complement strand
TACCAACATACAAAACTAAAGTAATAAGAGTATGTCTATAATGCGCGTAGAATTTAACAAAAATCTTTCAAATTAATGCAAAACCATTCCAAAGCACCCAGTGGTTTTGCCGCAATTAGCAGAAATGTGTCAATAAGCAAGGAAAAATTGGGAAAACTCTTAACTATTTTTAGTTTAAAGCCGCAGAGGGCGCCAAAAGAGCGCTAGATTGACAAAAAACAAACAAATTGATTTAAAAATAAGTCATCAAAGAAATTTGAGACAAAAATATTATTTCAATATTTTTTTTACTCTTGGGATCTCAAAACTTCACTTGTACCCGGGCGCTGGTAACCTAAGTTACAACCCTGCGCAGATTACCCCGTTCCCCACTAACTACTCACCCTCAAAAGAATTCAAAACGCTAACAATTTAATAATTTTTCGAATAAATGCAAAACATTTCAGAAACCCTATGTGGTTTCACCGCAATTAGCAAAAACGTAACAAAAACCCAAAAAAGAAATCATAACTATTTTCAATTCAAACCCGCAAATCATCCTGTTCATGACTATCTCCTCGATTGCAGGAGCAATCAACAGTAAGAGAATTTAATGATCTTTTGAATGAATGCAAAACCAAATAATTTCAGCTCACTTCATTCGATTGTCAATATACCTCGAAAATTAAATTGAATTTGAACTTTCAACTGCTTAAAATAGTTCTTTAATTGCAATTTAACCGAACGTGCAGTGCAGACTAAATAAAAGTCATGTGATAAGTAAACATCTACAACCACCTCTTGTCGACAAACTTCATATAGTTGCTTTCAGTTTGGGAATTAAAGCATAATTCATTCTTTTAATGAAAATCCATTGTTTACAATGATTTGTGCAATAAATAGTATTCATAAGCAGCAGTTACATAGATAATGTACTCACATATAATGCAATGTCTTCACGCTGCAATCGAAATGGCGTAGACCTGACATAATGCATCTTCTAATCTTGAACCAGCGCTAACAAACACTTCACACGCGCATCACAATTACATTTCGCACATAGGTTATACGCAAATTTAAACCGAGATCCGCGTATCTGTTCAATTATATTAGCAGTCTAATAGTTAACTAAGTTAATTAAAAAATTAATAATTTTTTTAAATGGCAACTACAACGTGTTATAATAGAAATGGATGTGCAATTCGCGGACACCGAGCTAGAACTAAACTGCAAGCAGCGCGTACCTGCGTTGCAACGCACGAAAGACGTCAGAAAAGAGAATTCCAAAGATAAGAAAATTAGCATGGTTGCTGTGTAGAACCCTCTAGAACGCTGGTTCAAACGACCTACAGTGACATTGCGAGCGTATTATTCTATTAAAGGTATATGTTATCGATTCAAACTACTGATGAAAAACAGGGGCTTAGCTAGGGGTAAGCAAAGACGGCTATCATGACCCAAGTGTCACTCGCAATTTGGGTTTCATAACAATATATAATTGTAATATACAATTTAAAGTGCCTTAAATAAAAAAAAAAATTATACTAACTTACCAATTGTTCTTTTAGTCTAAATTTAGGAATAAAAATAATAAAAATGAAAAATGTTGAACTGTGCAATTTATATCTAACTTTTATTGTTTTTTCTTTGATTCAAATTTCGCAAAGTTCGAAATAAAATAATTAACATATTAACCGAAAAAGTGAGGAATGTAATATCATTCGAGAAGTTATCGATAGCACTATTTATTTTAGCTCGTTCATTAATTACGTACAGAAACAGAATAGCAAAAAAAAAATTGTTTAGCAGCTCCTTTCGTTCGTCAGACACCCATGTGACGTCATGTACGAACGATAAGGTTGCTCAAATGCACCATCAGTGGCGTAGCGAAGAGTGGACAAAAGGGTCTATTATGCCCTGTCGCAAAGTGACGCCAAACTGAGCTCAAGAGATGTTCTTGAAAAACATTATTACGACAAAGGGGCGTGAAAAACGTATCATATTATGCTCGCTACGTCTCTGTGCACCATCGATGCACTTGTCGACAATATAATTACTTCTAAGACGCTCATAAACTATCTCATACAAAACTTAGAAGACAGAAAGAGGAAAATAGTCAAAAGTCACGACTGGTCGACTACAAATGCAGCCATTTTCAAGACGAGAATTAGTTATTACCTGAATTTTTTTTGTCTGCTCGCCAACTGAGTTTTTAAAAGAAAAATCTTACAACATGAGAGAGCCAAAAAGGTATCGTACCCCAGGCGCCAATAAGGCTCGCTATATCTCTGATGAGGAATATACTCATGAATCTTGCAGTTTGCCTAAGAACTAATATTTATAGGTGGGATATTGACATAATTCAGACTGCCAAATTTGTGCCTTCAATTTACGAATTTTTAGATGTCCCTAAATATTCTAAAAGTCTGTTGGATTTTGGTAAAATAAGTCTAAGTCTACTATTGTAATAATTACAAGCTTAATGGTACCAAACGCTGAGATGGAAATTTATGATTGTCATAAACTCAGAATAGAAAATTCCTGACATGTATACGAAATGTTATTAAGATAAAATCTATACAAAAGGTCTTTCTCTAATTTTACAAGCGTAGCGTAGAAAAGAAAGCATTAAAATCAAAACAATTGTATAATGTAACAATAGAGATTTGGTCAAACAATCAAGACATTAAAAAAATGAACGGATAAAACAATCCCTCCGGTAGATATTTTCACATTCAAGATGTACAACTTAATCTGGACAATCTTGCTCTTGGCAGGGTTCGCCAATGGTAAGCTTTTGTAATACCAAATCTATATCTTCAATTCCATCAATTTTTCGATATTATAGGCGATACAGGTAATGTATTTAAGATCGTGAATGGTGAAGATGCAGATATATCAGAAGTTCCCTATCTGGTATCATGTCAAGAGCCCTTAGGAAATCACATTGGTGGTGGAGGCATCATTTCGCAAAAATGGGTGCTCACAGTAGCTCACGTATTTAACAAATTAACTGACTCAGGGTACATTGTCGCTGGCATCACAGAGATAAGTGACACCGAGACTAATGGTGCAGTGCACGAAATCGAATTTCATCTACATCATCCAAAATATCGATATTATCGACGCTTTGTACCCTACGATATGTCACTCATCAAACTAAAAACCCCATTTGAGTACAATGAACGTGTAGCACCGATGGTATTGCCTACTGAATCAGTGCCACTTGATGTTAAATGCACTCTAGCTGGCTGGGGTAGAACAGAGGAGTATGGAGATGTCAGCAATCACTTACAGAAAGCTGAAATGACTTATGTCTCGGATCCAATAACTTGCGAAAAACTGTATAAAAACCAACATCAGAAAGACTATTTCAGTGACCCGAATAGATGTATATTCTGTATTGGCCAAATTGACCAATTGATGTGTAGTGGAGATTCTGGTAGTCCATTGATTTGCAATGGTGTCGCATATGGTTTGGCACAAAATAGTATGACATGCATCCCAATTCAAGGACCAAGTCGTTCGATTTATGCAGATATCTATGAGCTGAGAGATTTTATCTACGAACAAGCCGAATTTGACTAATAAACAATTTTCATTTTCATATTTGACTGAAAATAATACAATATATATATCTTCTTTTTCTTTATTGGTTTAACAGGCCGCTATCGGGTATGGGCCTCCTGTATAAGTTGCCCCCATCCATCTCTATCTTCTCCGTTCATTTCTAATACCTCATCTCTAGGAGTTGCTTTGGGATTCATGCTAACCGCATCCTATCACGTTCTTCTAGATCTTCCTCTTCTTCTCATCCATTGGCATTTTTCTGTTGATTGCGCTCATTAGCAAGCCATGCTCCTCCATTCTTACTGCATGACCTGCCCTCCAATTACTTAATCGCATAATGTTAATACATTAGAGTGCTTTGTTTGTATAGATTATTAAAGACTGTGATTGATTTTCGGTTATAATGCAACTTAACGGTGCCCCTCTCTAACGAGGTTCCATCGGTTTTTGCCCATAGTGCCAATGCCTAAAGACGGCACTACTGACTGGGTTCGTCAATCATAAGCTAGTCTAATACAAAATCCACCTTTATTTCCATCATAGGCGCGTTTGGCAGAGTCAGTGCTTTGCCGTGATACAAAATCAATCAGTCAAGTCTAAGTCACACGACTTGGAAAAAAATTACTAATGAAGTTCAAGGGTGATAAACCATCAAATCTTAGGGCCTAAAATTGTACACAAAATTGAATTCTATCAACACTATCCAAAATGTTTGACCCTTTGTGTCCAATTCGCCAGCCTAAATCAGAGGACGTGGAGCACGTATTCTTTCGTTGCCCAAGGTTTGATGGTGATAGGAAGATCATGAAGAGGCAAGTCAGTCAGCAGCTAACACCTGAGAATATCGATGGTGAGATGCTATTAAATGAATCACATTGAGAAGCGGTGTACAACGGTACCGCGGGGTGATGTATTTTGAGGGAAAATGATATTGCTAATGTCATTAATAGTTGGTTGGAGTAATTTGAATGACGAAAGTGATCACTTATAGAAAACTGATGCGAAATGTGTGTCTCGAACTCGGAAAATAGCGAAGAAATGTATGAGAAAGAATTGCAGAGGCAGACCAACAAGAGATATTCACTACCAATCCATCATCAGCAATCAATTTGTTTTCTGATGGTAGTGAATTGATGGAGTTGCTTATGGCAATGCTAATGGTCTATTCGTTAATATAAATATAAATTCTTTACAAAATTTGATAATAGTTTTATTTCCTTACCTTCGAAGTTGTCAAAAATGGCAGATGACATTAACTAACCAAAATGGCGGTCCTAGGATTTACATTATTCTCTGGATTTCAATGAGTTGTAATTTAAGCAAAATCATAATATCAGTAATCTATGGCATTTATCTAACACTATAACATTAAAGCAAATTCAAACAATCTATTCTATGTACATATTTACAAATATTAATAATAGTAGCATAGCCAAATTCTGTTTTTTGCTGTATAATGAGTTGCATACAGTTTGCCAATTTGCATGATACTCATATGTAGTTTAATTTCGTTTTATCATTCCTTCTTTATTATAATCTTACTTATTACATACTACAATGTGTCAGGGTTCTTCTAAATTAACAAACAAACGTTGACAATGTATACTTATAGATTCAGTATATAATTCACTTTCTCCAATGCCAATGCAAGATGCGCCATTTTACGGTGACCAACTAGGCAATTCCAAGCGTTGTTTATCCGTGTACAAGTTAGCAATATCTCTATGCGTAATTGTACCCTCATAGATAATGTGATTATTTATAAAGAGAATGTAAATCCCTTAAGGTTTGTCTAAATCATTAATAATAAGAAAGAATTACCTAAAAATTGTTGGACACATTGCTTTTAACGCGCTAGGAAAATCAATGACTCAGAGGAGTTCGCGCATGTGTCGCGAATGCAATCAAAGAGCTGTCAACATTTCAATACAATTCGAGCGCTGCTTTGCTTTCCTCAATAAATTCCACCACAATACCGCAAAGACCAATAATCCCAGTGCGTAAACAATGTAGTTAAATCATCTTAATCCTTAAATTCCTTCAAAACAGTAAGTACAAACAAATGCCTATAGAGTAAATAATCTCAATGGGTCAGTGTCCACTATCTTGTATTTGTTTTTGATGTTTTTTTTTAGTCATAAATCACCATGGAGCAACAACGCGAAGCTCTTGTGCTCAATCCGGAGCTAGGAAGTCCATACAAGATGCAGCAATCGATCAGTTCACTGAATTCACCAGTAGATTCTGGTGTTCAGCTGTTGGACAGCGAGAGTGATCAGACATCTGTGATGTCTTCCAGTGGATGTGATCTTGATATGGAATTGAAACAAGCGAATGAGTTAGATGTAGAAATTGAAATGAAGCAATGCCATGATTTAGATGATTTAGAGGTAATGCATGCTCAACACTTGGATATGGAAATCAAGCAGATGCATGACTTGATTGATTTTAACTCGAAGATCAAGAACAAGGAAAGAAATCTTTTACATGGTGAAGAAACGATCAAGGAACTGTGTAATGAATTGCAAGATAAGCTAATGACAAAGAGTGATATTGCTAATCAAAATGTTGACTCAAGTCTAGAGCCTACAAATCACACTCCAACTCGAACTTTGATTGAAGCAACAACTAAGGATGACATCATGAATATATCATTAAACAGCTATGAGTTGTTGGATTACACTATGGCCAATCAATTGAGAGTTGAAGATTTGGAAGATCAAATGCATGTGAGTCTTTCAGAAGAAGTCAATGAGACTTTGAGATTGCAACTGCAACAGGCTGAGAATCCTGTGCATGTAGAGGATCCAGAGCCAGTACCAGAGACTGTGATTGAAGATAAACCAGTTGATACGATTGTCGATGAGCAAATCGTCTTTCGAAGACAAAGAAAAAAGAAATCCAGGAGTGATACGCCCAAGAAACGTGTATCGTTCCATGAAGATATCCTCAACAGTACGAAAATCGATGATATTCATATCAATCATGGGTTTATAACCATCGAACCGGAAGGATCAACAAATTTCTTACTGCGAGGATTCCGAAAGAAGCATGACATTGTCCAAGGGAGATACAGTTGGGCCGCGGAAGGCGATTCCAGTTATAATGATAACAACCCGATGTGCAATCGCGAAGTCCAATCGGATATCTATATCCAACATCGACTATCCTCCTTGTCATCAAGCTCCAGCGCAAGTTTTTCGAGTTCTATCGATGAGGAACATAACGACAGACCGGATGGGGAAAAGAAACCTAAGGGGAGTTGCTTGAAGAAGACGAAACATCGCAAAGTAATTGATACGAATATCGTCGAAGAAATCGGTCATAGCAAAAGTCGCAAGAAGTCCGACACTAATTTATTGGACGCGAATATTTTTGGGAGTCTCAAGAACATATTGACGTTTTCGACGTCGTTGCCCATAACGGAACGAGGAGTTCCCGAAGGACAGGAGGACATGATCTATTCGACTTCTGAGGTATCCTGTGGTATCGACACTTCCGACTTGGCATCGGATCATAAGAAGAAGAACGCGCAATTGGACATAGCTAAGAACAACTTGAAGCTTACCATTCAGCCAATGTATCAGAACCACCTCCCAGAGAATGTTATCTTGTGCGATAGCAATGTCTACGAGCACAAGGGAATCAGCTACAGCTACGAGTACGATAACTTCACGAAGAGCTTCGAGCAGAATCATCAGAAACCCAAGAGTTCGTCGATTTACCAGAAGATCTTGAAGGAGTTCAATTTCTTTAGGAAGAAGGCTCAAGAGGAACCTCATCTTGCATCGAGAGAAGACTTCGTTGTTGTTACCGATAGCAATACAGCAACGGAATGCAAACAGCAATCGAAAGAGGATTCGATTAATAAATACATTCGGAACGTGAACATGGATTGGTCGGATACGGAGTCGGTGTCTGATTCGAGTGCAGCTACTAGTAACAACGCAATGCGACATTTGAACTCCCCACGACGAAGAGTCAACCGTGCTAATCATTACACAGTCCCTCCACCGTCCGAGTCAAAAAACTCGCGTACTCTCGGCGGCGGCCCTTCGTCGTCGAAGAACAGCCTTATCAATCGTTTCCTGCGCCATGTGACAACCACCAAGATGCTGGATTTGAAGTTGCAGAAGAAGCTTTCCAGGAATAAGCGGCATTACGCGTTGCATTTTGGAGCTGGGAAGCATTTGGAGCGGTCAGTGAAGGAGAACCGGAAGTTGGATCGGCAGATCGAAGAGGAAGTCATGCATGCGAAGAGGTTGAACCATCAGCGAGAATCGAAGGCGTCGTTCCCGTTGTTGAACGCTCTTGGTTTGATTGGTGTGATTCGAGTGTTTCCGGTATCTAGTGCGTATACCACTGCTGGTAGTCATAGATCCTTATTGCTGGTTATTACCGGTTCGAGCATTTTGGTGTATAATAGAAATATGGAGGATAAGCTTCCGCAGATGACTCTGCAATTTAGTGAATTGAATACGATTATTATTGGGCCGAGCGCGCAAACGATCCATATCTCGACGAATAATAATGATAAGCAATGCATGCTGATTACTGGTAGTAGTTGCATCACTAATGATATTATGATTCAATTGGAGATGGCTATTAGAGGATGTGGGCAAGAGGTTGGGTTGCCTGCAATCATGCAATTGAATATGATGGATATGAGGAATTTGAGGAAGATGGTTTCGAAGCAGACTTCTGTGCACAAGGTAAGTACATCAATATCAGTGGTTTAACTAGGAGGAGCAAAATTCCACAGTTCAGAGAGTCTCAAAATTATAGTCACACTTCTGATCAATATATATATAAATTGCTAGAGACTTTGACTTACTTAATCCGGTTCAATAGACCACAACACTTAATAAAATTCAAAATCAGACTGCTACGCGTTATATCATATTGAAATTAATTAATTCAGTAAACTAGAGCACGTATGCACAAACCGTGAAAGTTAAGTCAGCGACTAGAGTTAAGAAAGCTGCTGAGTAACAAGTCTTCAGTAGCCGTGATCGTCTAGTGGTTAGGACCCTACGTTGTGGCCGTAGTAACCCAGGTTCGAATCCTGGTCACGGCAATGTGCCAAAAACATTGTCACGGTGAAGACACTTTTTTTTGTTTTATAGGACGACGAGTATTTTTACTACACAATTATGAACGCCCAAGAACATCAAACCGAAAATGTCGACGCTTATTTCGGACCGAACAAGGAAGGTCCTTTGATGTTCAAATTGATGGACGCTGAGTTGCGTTGGGAGACTGCTTATTTTATATTAAAGTAATAAGTCATTGTTACTACTCCAAATGTGTATTAGAATTACTATGATATTGATTTTTAGAGCTGGAATTTTATATATGTTATCGTCTCCTTCGAATCAGGAACCTATGAGAGTATTCCCGCTATTGAATGGCGCCTGTCATGGCGCGAAACGTGTCCATAGTTGTGCGCGACCGCACACTTTCCAATTAATCCTCTCCGGAAGTGTATTATATCTCGCCGCCCCGGATGAATACGTCGCTAGCGAATGGTTGCAAGCTCTAATTCATGCTGCTACAGGAGTAAATTTCTCTAATTTACTAATTCATATGGATTGCGAATATATTTTTTGTGTCTTTCTATAGGTTTACAATAATCGAGATCGATCAGTAGCACCGGCGACATCTTTGTTAATGACGAGCGATCAGATAATTCTAGTGCGTGAAGCCTTCTTCTGCAATATGCTCCGTACTGAACATGAACATAATCCTATTAAAGGACCTCAGGTTGTGTCCTACGCAGCAATTGGTGACTTGACTTCGTTTAAACTTCCTTCTGCTGAGCAAAGCTGGTGTATTCTAGTAAGTTACTTAATCAATTAGCTTGATAAACTCCTTAACTCATCTTGACTTTTTTTTTAAAAGGAATTTGCATGTCGAGAAGTAAGGGAAAGCAGTGGTGATTGGATATTGTATTTCCCGACGAATTGCGAACTGGAGAATTTCATCTCGACCTTAGAAATGCTCTGGATTTACAATAATGAGGTGAATGATGTATGCTATATATGTCTGCTACCTGATTTTAAAATGTTTGTTTGTTTGAAGGATGATAGTTTTCCGCTAACGACATTAGCCGAAGGCGACGATGTAAATAAGAAATGTACAGTGGTGAACGACGCTCTGCAAAAGTTATGGCTGTAAGAATGAATCTCTTGATTTTTTAGCGAGTGACTGCAACAAGCAGTTGTTCTCAGATTGTAGTAACTGATACATCTAGTTTGATAAGATATGGTATATAGGAAATTATGGCTCGCGAGTTTTTGATTGGTGCTGTGTTAGGTTCGATTTTCTAGTTAATTCAAGAACCGTGTGGTTAATTTCTACTCAAACAATTGATTGCCATTTGTATGTTGATCATACTTCTATGTATATGTTAAGTCTATGAATGACTAATTATTTATTCGATTGCAATGATCTATTTTTATATAATTATGATATATATATATAGTTTTAGCAGTTAGCACTTTTTGTTTGTTTGTTTGAAAATGCGCTGTTGCTTATCAGTCAAGATAGATTTTTATTTAGTTAATAACAGTAGTAAGATTGCTACTACGATACCAGGAAAAATATGTAAAGATTTATGTCCCTACACAAGTTATTACCATAACAAGAACTTTCTTTACACTGATTTGCTCAATTTTTCCTGGCTTATGTCAATCTAAGTTATTAACAAGTAGATAGGAATACACATTGATCATGTATTTTTACTCAAAAAGTGTTAATAATTAATACTAATCTAGTCAGATACCTACCGAATGATTTGAATTCTATTTTGTGATAATAATAATTTATTTATTGCTTAGGCTAGTTGCAACTATTAATTAAAAAAACATGGTATCAGCTAACACACATAGCGCGGCCATCGGTTGGCCCAATGTTGGAAACGTCGGCAATATGCTGGCAAAAATTTATCATTCGTTTAGCCATGCAGTGCTGCTTAAGAATCTTGTTGGCCTGTATTAGTGGTTTTTTCAGTTTGCACCGACGTTTCAAGATCGGCTAGAAAACGTTGGCCCGCCCGACAACCACCGTATGTGTGTTAGCTGGAATCCTACTATATAAAACTATAATAAACCTACATATAACTTCATATTATACACAACCTTAAGAACTATTAACACATTTTCTATGATAGGTGATGATAATGGTAGTGAAAACAATTGCGAAATTAAATTCTACCCGCCATTGAGAATCTAACGTATTGCAGACTTGTTTCTTTTTTGTTGTTGTTGTTGTTAGAAAGATGTCTTATTTTCGTACGAGAATTAAATGATTGCGACACAATTGAAATTCGACGTGGATTTTTATGTTTTTTTTTTCGAACGTGCTGCAATTCGATTGATTCCGATGTGTTGGTAGTATCACTGAAGAAAATATCACGACAATTGAATATTAGAGATATTAATATTATAAGAAAGAAATATACATGAATTACATTTAATATACACATACAATAATATTGTATCGACTATTACCTAGCGATGTAAGAATATTGTAAAAGTGAATGCTTGCTTACTCAGCTTATCTATCTACAATTACAAATCAATAACAATAATGATTATTATACTCGACTGTTACACAATAAAGCAGACCGTAAATGATTCGATTTTCATCAAATGTTGATATCCCTTCTTTTAATGCATCGTTGATTAATTACTTATTATGTATGTATGTAATCTCCAATGTCATTTGTTTTACTTGATGCTTGTAATGCTCGCTGGCAACAACTGAAATAAATTACAAATTCGTTTCATCATTGTTTGTATCCAGTTACAAAGTTATTTATATGATGAGTTATATGTTAAAACAGTTCTGTGGTTTTATGTAAATGAATAAAATATCTAAATATAAATACATATATTCTTTATTTACCAATCCATCATTCCGCCTTCGGCACATTTTACCGTTTATCTTGTGACATATCTCATCACAATGGCCTTAACATAATCACCAATGAAATCAAAATTTAGTGAAAGTTTCAGATATAATTTATACCATGTGAAAGTTAATTAAATTTGCTTCGCAACAATGCAAAAATTTGGAAAGAGTTGGTTTTGTCAAATATTTTCTTTCAATTCAAAATATTCTAAAGAAAGGATTTTAGCAGTACAGGCAGTAATTTAAGAGTTTAATAAATTTTCGTATTAAGTGTACCTGCAGTTACATGGTGGCAGCCATTTTGTTTTGAGCTTCAAATCGCTCCCCAAAGATTTAGGCGTTTGGGCCGCATGTAAGACGCTGTTGACTTACGTAATTTAGATATGGACGACTCTAAATATGTTGAATTTTAAGTCGAACACTTTCTGACGTCTCACGGACATATATTTATATCAATTTGATATGTGGGGAGTAGATTTGTGTACGGTTCGGATATATCAGTGTCTCGGTAGTGACAAATCGGTGAGTATCGTGACTTAAGTTGCTTGTAATGTCACTTAACAGGTCGATAATGTAAGTTATTATTATAGGTATGTCACAGTCAGTA
>JARJDU010032768.1:0-15943 GCA_030264695.1 Lissagria laeviuscula | reverse complement strand
GAAAGATTTATGAATTAATGTTATCCATTTTTGGTCGCATTTCTTTAATAAATCACATACATTCATCAACCAACAGTCGTGGACTTATTTTAATAATTAAAGAAATTGTTAATCTTTCTGTTATTCTTTTACTATAACTACTGCAATTACAAGAATAAACTTTTTCCATTCTATATTATTACCAATTTTGTGCAACTATTCATTATCCTTGACAAAACCATTATTAAAAAACATTAACAATCCATGGCCATTATTTATATAAATATACTTATATAGCTTCAAACTACCTTTAAAGAAGAATATATTTACTAATTATTTTTTAAATAATAAATACCTGAGATTAATTGCAGCCAAGCACAGACATGATAAACACTCGTGGAATGGCAAAAGAAGAAGCAGAACATAGCGCACACTGTGAGCACAGCCGTAACGCACGCAAACCCCACGGCGACGGTGGCACCCTGGAATGCATAATTCTGACCCTCGTAGAATTCATCCAGTCGGCCACGACAACGCTCGCCGCCTTCTTCGGCATAGCATTCAGCCCATAATCCAAACTTTCCGGGCTGATCACCCTCCACGTGCCCAATCCATTCGGGTGTTACAAATGACACCACGCCAATAATAGCATAACAAATCGTGAAGATCGCCCACAAGACACCGATCGCCTTGGAGTTCCGTACATAACTCGTCGCGTAGATCTGTGTCGAGTCGACATATTCAATCTTCGAACCCATTATCACAAACAAAATTGTCAAGTTTTATCAAGCGAATTTACTTTGCGAAAAGTTGAGAATATTTTATTAAATGTCACTTATGTAAAATCGGCGCATATATGACTTAAGACATTATAAGATGGCCGCGCAGGTCAAACGACTGAATCGACTAAACTCAGTAGTCTCAATTTACCTGTGAGTAAGGCTCACCTGCCTTCTTCATGAGACAGCCATGCCCGCATACCTTCCCACTCTTGAGGTTTTGGTGAGAGAATGAGTTGAATGAATATGTAACTTAAAGCGATAAATGCTAGTTCATAGCTTAATCGATTATTCTTTCTTCTGTTAGCAATATATGAAATTTGCGCAAAAACATAAATCGCATTTCTATTTTAATATTATAGAAATATTGATATTGATGGTTAACAGTATGTTACATCAGTGATACTTATTTACTTTAATCATTTGTTAAGATGGTTATCAAAACTTTTAATATATAAATTGAAAATATGGTTTACTTTAAGTATGTAGTATTGATTTTAAATGTGAGAACTGTTATTGCTGCAATTCTTTTTAAATATTTGCAAAGATCATTTAACTAAAATCCATAAAATTTCGTATCCTGACTATAGGCAACCCAATATATACTAAATACAAGAATCCTAAAAACTTAGGATTCCGTTCTGAACCAATATTATTATTAAAAAATACGATACATATGCAATACCAATTATATCATTAGCAAACTTACAACCTTAAGCAATTAAGATAATTATTTCGAAGAAGTTGACGTTAAGTCTCCCTTCGACTGTTCTGAAGATGCGACTTGAGTGAGCGCCTCTTCGACTTGCTCCTTCGTGAACATATGGAAAAACTCCTTAGGCGTCATAGTCATTACCTCCACATTCGAAGAATTTAGTTTTTCCTCCATGACCTGCTTGAGAATAGTGAGCGCGGACGTAGTAGCTTCCTTAAGCGTCATGCTACGATGATATACCTCCTGCAAACTTTGCTGGGCTCCTTCAGAACCAGAGCCAATTGCCTTTGCATCAAATTGAACAAATGTACCAGATGGATCCATATGATATAACTGTGGACCTTTCTCATCCACACCAGCAAAGAGAATAGCTACACCAAATGGACGCGACATAGCGGCCACATCACCATCAGAATCTCCAAATTGAATTGCAAGATTAGAGACTGCTTGTGCACAGGATTCAACTGTCATATTCTCATTGTAGACAAACCAATGGTTTTGACATTCTACTCTTGCTCTGTTGGGATTTAATATAGAAAAATGTTAATAAAAAAATGGATTTTGCATATTATCACAGTGTGTTTTAATATACAAACCGATCAATCATTGTTCTAGAATCTGCCATTAAACCAGAAACAGCACAGCCAATGTGTCTGTCTACTTCAACAATCTTTTCAATTGTTGTTGCTTCCATTAAGGGAGATGTTATACGTTTTTCTACAGCTAAGACAACACCTTCATTAGTGCAAATGCCAATTGCAGTAGATCCTAGTTTGATGGCTTCAATAGCATATTCAACTTGAAATAGGCGGCCTTCTGGGGAAAAGGTGTTCACACCCCTGTCGTATTCGCTTCTTGTTAGGAACATCTAAGAGAAATGTGAAATTGTTTGAAACAGAGCCAATATTTTGAGGTTAGGCTAATGACTTTGCAATTTGCAAGAGAATATTTTGATAGGGAAGATTTTATATTACTTATTTTGAATATTTACAAGTATTATTATTAGTTGTTCATATATTAGTTGGATAATTACCTTTAGTTATTATTAAATTCAAGTTTTGTAGCTATGCCGGATTTCACACTGTCACTGCTGTAAACTTGATGAAGTTTAGCAAACAAGATGTCAAAATTCCTACTTAATCTTGCAATTTATTTCCAAATATTTAAATTATGAAATGTAACATAAATTATTAACTTCGTCAAATAAAATATAAAAAATAAATAATTAGTGTATAAAATATGTTGTTTTTACACCTGATTAATAATTTAAAATAAAATTTATAGCGTAATTAAATTTCAAAAGATTATACAACCAAATATACACCAGCTTAAGCTTTAATTCTTAAAGCACGTGTATTTATGATTCTTTCTTAGTATAAAGTTGCTTATTATTAGGAAATATTTAAAACAAAACAGTAACATGGATCCAGAAGAAGATTACAATACATTCCTGAAATTATATAAAGATATACTAACATCTTCAGGTGTTCCAGAGATATTTTGGAAAGCTTTATGTCAAAAACTCAACAATGAAGACTTCGATTCAGGAAAAACATTTCTCCTAACAAGATTTGAATATGATGAAGAAGACGATCGTGATCTAACTGAACCAATTTTCCAACTGCAAATCAATACATCGGATGGAATTTCGGCTGATGATCCTACACAAATATACTTGGTTGATCATGCATTCACTTTTACTTATGAACAAGCCAAAATAATTCTGTCAAATGACCAGGTTGGTTCATTACTTGAAAGATTATCAACAATGATGGGTATAAATCAAAACTTACCAAAAGAAGAGCTAGTTGATGCTATTTTTAATGAAAGTTGGAAATTTGCTAATACATATTCAGTTGCAAATGATGAAGATGAACGTTTAGCATATTGGTATATTATGGATGAAGTTGGTTCAGCAATGAAGCATTCACTAGATCCCAATTTTCGCATGGTACCTTTTCATTATTTGGATAATGTAACATATTCTCTGATATTTCCTATAAAGGATTGTGAGTTTGCAGATGTTATTACAAGAAATTTTCTTGAGAGGACTGAAGGTGATCCTGATGAGATAAAAGCATTGAATATTCCATGGAAACCACAAGATCTATCTAAATTATCTTTTAAGCATGTTAACATAACACCTGATTATTTTCTCAGTGGACATATTACTGAGTCATTGCCAATTCTCAAAAATTTCGATTTTCAGAGAAATATGCTTGAAGGAAGCAAGTTGAAAGTATTTGCTGAATATAAGTTTATCCATGAATATCTAACAGACAAGAGTTTTCAACTTGTTGATAATGAGCAAGAAGCAGATATTTTATGGTATACATCACATTTTAAAACATTTGAAGAATTATCTAAGGAATCCCCTACCAAATTTATAAATCAATTTCCATTTGAATATGTCTTAACAGTTAAGGATTTGATTTGCATTGTAAGTAGAATGAAAAATCGAGAAGATTATATAAATATGGAAACGTTAAACATGGAGCCGAAATGGTTACCGGTGACTTACAACTTGAAAACGGAAATAACTCAATTTGTAAGTTACTTCCAAAATAGGGAAGCGAAAAATCTAGACAATCACTGGATTATTAAGCCTTTTAATTTAGCTAGAGGCATGGATACACATATTACCAACAATCTCAACTGTATTTTGAGGATGCCAAGTACAGGACCAAAAATCGCTCAAAAATATATTCATAATCCGGTGTTATTTACAAGACCTGGTATAGGTAAAGTCAAGTTTGATGTTAGATATGTTATACTTCTGAAGACTGTTAACCCGTTAGAAGTATATATTTACAAAAAGTTCTTCTTGCGTTTTGCGAATCAGGCCTTTTCTTTGAGTGATTTGCATGTTTACGAAAAGCATTTCACTGTGATGAATTATAATAAAAAAGCCGAACTTAAGCATATGCTTTGTTCAGAATTTAAAGATCAGTGGATGGAACAATTTGAAGTTTCTTGGAATGTGGTTGAAGCTGCCATTGGGAAAATGTTAAAGGAGGTGTTTGAATGCGCTACAACTGAACCACCGCCTTGTGGAATTTCGGAAAATCCACAGAGTCGAGCCTTGTATGCTGCGGATATTATGCTGGAGGAGGAAATTAATGAGGAAAATGATGTGGAAATAATACCGAAATTGTTGGAGATTAATTGGATGCCTGATTGCAAGAGAGCTTGTGAATATTATCCAGATTTTTATAATGATATCTTTAAGTTGTTGTTTTTGGATATTGAGAATGAGTCTGTTTTTAATAAACTATAGGATTTTCGGATATAAAGGAAGGTTTTAGTAATGAAAATATTCATAAATATAGTTTATATGAATTAAATTATTTAAGGGGGACCTTAAGACTGGAGGCCTAAAAAATGAGCTATTTTTATGATTTTTTGTTTGTTTTTAGAAATAAAGTAAACACTTTATTTGTCTATTGTAGAGCAACATTTTTATTTTACTTCTTTAAAATAATTTTTTGGCAATATATTTTTTTTTACCGCCTTAGCAGCTGCATTCTTTAACGGGATGTTGATTCTCGCTGGCTGCATGGTTTGCAAAGAACTGGTACATCGTACAAAAATCAGACTTGTAAATCAACAACTAAATTAACTTCTCTATCAAGTAGCATACGATATTTTTAGGAATTTAAGAAAATGACGGAAATTTGAAATTAAAAAAAAATGACTTAAAAATCGATTAAAATATATAAAAAAGTCAAATGCTACATGATAGAGAATAAATTTTTACGAATTATAATCAAAAAATAAACGAAATCAGTTGTTTTGATCTCGAGATTTTCTTACAGCCAGTTGAAAAAATATGGTTTATAAAAGAAGCGTTTCAAGTTTGGTTTAAAATAATGTGATATTTCTGCCTCAGAGTTTAAACCCCCCTAAAAAAGAATAAGACTTTTTTTTAAATTTTATGTATCTTTATCTTATCTTTGTTTGTACTTTAAATAATTTATTTGAAATGTATAACAAAATGGAATCCATAACTGTCAAAAGTAATCATTGTTCAAATTCATTTTTTGAAAATAAACTACTTAATTATGTAAATATACTACAGATAATTGAAATTTAGAATAATGCAATTTTAATAAGCAATAACTACTAAAAACCAATAAACCTCAATTATTAATGTAATTTTCTTGATAGTCGAGGGCAAGGTCGCATTTCCATGTATGTGCGCTTGCGCTCATGAAACTTTTAAACAATTTGTTTATTCGCAAACTATTTCAAACCATTGTAAACAAATGTGCATGCTGTTAGTGATAATTTCATATTGATGACGCTGGCAAGTGGTTTACACATATCGCAACTAACCAAATCCAAAATAATAAGCCAGGAATACAATACGATTCGAATTAATCAATAAAATAAAAGTAGGACACTGTCATTGCCACAGAATCATGCAAATCGTGAACGCTGATTAGCAATATCAAGCAAGAAGATGACCGCATTATGATATAATACAATCGTAAGTTCTTGATTTTCTATAAACGATGTTTTATCACGAAATATAACAAAACCATATCATGAAAATATCAAGAATAATATGCAATAACATCAAGAACCATCAATACAAATGCAAAAAAACAAACAATTTATAATTGTTATAATTATAACATTCTTTTTAAATATCTAATGCAATTGTTATTGTAAAATAATGCAATAAATAACGCAATAAGACAGTATGCAATTCGTATTGCAAGCAAACAGTTTCCCGTTTCTTGAAGCATCCGCAAAGCATCAGCATGAAATACGCATTGAAAAAAATCTGTTGACGTGAGCAGTTTGCCGTTCGGCGGACACTCGGACAGCCGCTGATCGGTCAACTAACGAAACACGTCATGTTCAAATGCTTATGCACTTGATACACAAATAAAGCCAAATAAGCCCACGGCCAAATCAAAATAAACACGACCGACGTATTATAACGCGTTGATAAGCATGATTTCGATAACGAACGGCATATATACGCTGGCATCCATCTACTATGTTATCATTCCAATAGGGTATCTGACAAAGTAAGGAGGTAGGTGCTTCTGTGTTGTGATCCAAATAGTAACATAAAAACTTTGTTTTGTGGTTGCTACTCTAGGTGGTGGTTTGCAGAGAAGCAAATGGCGGGAAAAGGGCTCGTGTTGGTCACTGGAGGTGCTGGATATGTTGGTTCACACACCATCATCGAATTATTAAATAGCAATTATACAGTTGTTGCTATTGACAATTTGGTGAATTGTTATGCCGAGAAGAATCAAAAGCCTGAATCTTTGAAAAGGGTGGAGAAAATTACAGGCAAAAGTATATTGTTTTATAATGTTGATATTCGAGATAAACCAGCACTTGAGAAAATTTTTAAACTTGTAAGTTTGTATTAACTAATTTTTTTCTATGTTTCTGATATGGTGTTTAATGGATTACTTTATATTTTTAGCATAAATTTGATTTTGTTATCCATTTTGCTGCATTAAAAGCTGTGGGTGAATCAGTACAAATTCCATTAAAATATTATCAGAATAATATTGCTGGATCAAGCACTTTATTTGAGGTAAATATTAATATAAAAACTGTTCAACATTTATTTCGATGGATGGAAAGATAACATTGAACTTATTAACTATTTGCAGGTGATGAGTGAATTTAATGTTAAAAATTTGGTATTCTCATCATCAGCAACAGTTTATGGTACTCCTCAATTTTTGCCAATCACTGAGGAGCATACAACAGGTCAAGGTTGCACAAATCCTTATGGCAAAACAAAATACTTCATGGAAGAAATCTTAAAGGATGTTTGCTTTTCTGATAAGGTGAACTGATTTTATTAATTTTCGAAATTACATTAACTGATAAGAGCAACAGTAAATAATACTGATATTAAGTTGATATATATAGTATATTTATGAACTTAATTTAATCACTGTGGGTTTAAATGAATATTTTGTTTTTTTAGGATTGGAAAGTTATTTTGCTCAGATATTTTAATCCTGTTGGAGCACATGTTTCAGGATTAATTGGAGAAGATCCCTCTGGTATTCCTAATAATTTAATGCCATATATTGCTCAGGTATGTACAAAAGTACATAATTATGTATAATAGAGTAATTTATTTTTATTACCGTCACCGCAATTAACATAATACCACGCATTACTAAAGTCAACTTCTTATCACACTGAAATTTTATATTCGTGGCATTTACGTAATAATTTGATGCTTACATTACGTGATAAATTATGTTTTGTTATTTGTAAATAGCTTTATAAAACATATTACATACTCAGGGCCGGATTAATCCATATTAATGCCGTAGGCAAAAATCATTTTTGGGACTTGATGGGGCTCTAGGCAACTACCGAATGTATAATAGCCTTGTATATATAGAATATAATATGTAATATAATTACAGGTAGCTGTTGGAAGACGTGATAAGCTTTACGTTTACGGCGATGATTATGAAACCCCTGATGGAACAGGTGTCCGTGATTATATTCACATCACAGATTTAGCAAACGGGCATTTAAAAGCTTTACATAAACTGAAAGATCTTGCTTTCAATGGATGGAAAGCATACAATTTGGGCACTGGTAAAGGATACTCAGTTTTAGACATGGTTAAAGCGTTCCAAACCGCATCAGGACGTAAAATCAAATACGAAATTGTGGAACGTCGCGGCGGTGATGTTGCTGCTAGTTATGCTGATGCTTCACTTGCTAGAGCCGAACTCAATTGGATTGCACATAAAGGCATTAATGAAATGTGTGCGGATACTTGGAATTGGCAGGTGAACAATCCGAATGGTTTTCAAAATTCCTAAACTTTGACGAAGCGAAGGAAGCTATCGTATTTAACCCTGTATTGAAACAAATTTTATATACATAATCAACTTATACATAAATTATTTTTAATTATGTTTCAAAACAGGGTTGAACTTATTCTATTATAATTATTATGCTGCAATACGAGATTCTACATTTAATTATTTATTTAAAAATAATTTTTATTCATCAAGATAATAATTACGATTATTTATAATATTTATCATGGGACTTAATTTTGTATAGCATTTTCGAATGCATTTCAGTACTATCTTGTGATATGCTACAAAATTATGAGGCAATATTTATTTTTTTGTGTGATTATCTGTATTATTCGATATTTTATTTTTGTATTTAAATCATTTTTGTTTAAAATGATATTTATGTATACAAGATGCTATAAACTGGATGAATTCCTGTATATTTGAAATTGTATTTATGTACATTATCAATGGGATTCGTTTTTAAATAAACAATTTTTACACATTTTATTCTTTGATTATTTTGTTGTTTTTGAAATTAATCATTTTCACGCATGACAATGTTTCTAGCACGGCATTTTGCGACATCACCCTAAGACCACCCAAAAAGAACAAAAACTGGCGAGCACTAAGAAAACTCGGGATAATCCCATAGTTAATTTAATTCGGTCGTTCAAGCAGTACCCGGCGGTAACCTAGCTAATTTATCATCCCTTTAATACATTACCTGCGTTGGTGGCACAGCCGCACAACCTGTGTCCCAACGTTCACCAATCGATGTCTTCAGTTTTCTTCCATGAGTTGAGTTTTTGCTTCGTCGATCGTCCTTCTTTCACTCTTCTATTTTGGAATAACAAAACCGCATATATGCTTGCGTTCCACATATTGATATAAGCCAGGGGTCAGCAAAGTGCGGCTCCGGAGCCGTATGTGGATTTTTACGGTACAAGGTTGGATTTCGATGACTATGGCCAGAGTAAATGAGCCACAAATTTGCTTTCGGCTGGTGATTGATTACGGCCATGGCTCAGCTGCAAAAGCTGGTTCATTTCTAGAAGGAAGAATTCCGCTAAGTCGCTAAGTTGTGTTGTGGATTGTATGAATTATATTAATTTCTAGTGCCGAGAGTGCAAGGAGAATTCCGCCAGTAGGCCGCAAGCGTATTGTGGACAAGACTTAAACCGTCACAGTTCAGCTGAAATATTCACGGGTAGGCGAGCTATATGCACCTCAAATTTTTGAATCGTGGTAGTATTATATTTGGCTCTTTCGCTAGTAAATTTGCCGACCACTGATATAAACGATCGGGGCGTCATTTGCTTTTAATCTTCGTATTTAGATTAAGTCCATAAAACAACCCGGGAGATGTAGAAGAACCTCGAAAAAAGCACGAAAAACCTCTAGGAATACAAGGAATACTTGACTCCTTAGGGTTTTCTTTCTTCTTCTTTTAAGTATACTAAGTGTCCTCAATTATTATTTTTTAAATTAGTAACATGAGTAAATATTCAACACTGGGTACAATCATTAATTATTCATTACCTTATTATCTTCCTCATATTTGTTGATAACAGCCTTGGATAAAATGCATTTAGTCATGTAACATGTACAATATTCTGGATGTTCAACTTCTTCTGGATTTAACATTGTAAGCTCAATATTATAACGACGACTATTCGTTTCGGACCGTTTTAAAGTAATATTCACCGCAATAGGTTCATCTTTTTCCACTATTGCTTCTTCAGGTAAAACAACCGAAGTTTGTTTCCAATGTGTCGGCGGATCTTCGGGATCTGTTGATAAAATAATAGGCTCAACTGGTCCATATGATGGAAATGTACATGTAAACCATAAAGAAACGCCTTGATATAATGCGTCTCGGGTGGCAACGAAAATATGTTGCAAAGAAAATGAATCCAAGTCCGAACTTGTTACATCTCTTAAATCACACCAGAAAACTACTTCTGGTATTGCAATAATCTCATTTGAATCCATTGCCACTGTTTGAGGTTTATCTGAAGCACCGTTTCGTAAATGCTTTGCAAAGGATTTCATTGATATGCCTTCTATATCATCCCATTTCGAATACATATCTGTAAAACTAACAATAGTTGTTATTGTTTTGGTAAATGTTTAATACAAGAGTATTTTAAACTTAGATAACAAACCTGCATGGTGAAGCATAAATAGTGGCATATTCTGGGAATAATAAGCCATCAGGTTTTAAAAATTTATCCCTAGCATATATTACTGAATCAAGCATTCCTTCATGCAACAGGTAGAATCCCATCCATTCAGATACTAATATATCTACTTTCATATCACCAGGAAGTATCAAGTCTTCTATTTTGAAGTGTATTACCTGTAAATATTAAAATTTTGGAATAGAAGTTAGTAAACAAAATGTGATAATTCTCCATTTCTTACTTCTATGATATTTTCAAATCCATTTTCCTTTACAATTTCTTCAGCCAATTTGTATGTATTGCTTGCCTCAACAGCAAAAACTTTTGCTGCACCAGCTTTCACACAAAAAACTGATAAGATTCCAGTGCCAGCTCCAACGTCCAAGACAATTTTATCTTTAAAACATGCAGCATTATTCATAATAGCATTCTGGTATGCTTTGTTTCTGACTGTGTCTTCTAGCATTAATTTATGAATCTGCAATTTAATAATTTTATTATGATAGACGTATTTGAGATTATATAGAATTACCTCCAAGTCTTCATAGCTATGAAAATAGTTGTTATCATCAACTTCCATGATTGTTTATTGAAATTAAAAATAAAATTTTACTGCTAATATTGTTGAGGTTATGTAGCAAAACACGCATTTTATATGCAACACTTCGAACATAATTAAAAAACTTTTGAAATTTATTTGAAGACTCAGAACACGTATAACATTCATAGTCTAAGTTTAAAGACATAAATGAAAATGTTATCTTTGCATTTACTAGGTTCATATATAGAAATAAAATCAAAATAAATGCGAAATTATATATTTCTAAACTAACATTCAATAATATGTATGATAATTCTTATTTTACTTATTGAATATTAAAATACAAATACTTTACATTATATATTACATAAACAATTTGTGTAATAGGATATATCAATGCTTGTTCAATTATTAGATAACTGATTAAAACCGAACTGTTAAGAATCATTAGCAATAAATCCATTATCATTTAATGGAATGCACGTATTCATATTATTAAAGCTTACTATCTTAATACGAGTTTGTCAGATACGATCAGACGAGAAACACAAGTCATCTTTATCAACAGGTGGTGGTCCCGATGCGATTTTATTATTACTTGGCCCTTGGGTTAAATAACCTGCTGAAGTAGGAGTTCCAGCTAGCAAACAAAAGAACATAAAAAAATGTAAAAAAAAAAATATCTAAAATGCGAAAAATATATATACCTGTAAGATATCCAATAGTAGGTGTGCTTGAAATAAACAAATCGTGTTTTTGATCTTTGTAGTCACACCACACTGAACTTTTGTCTAATATTGAACTGACTTTATCACCATATAATAAGCTACGTGCCATTGCTTTGAGAGCTTTTACAATTTGCGCTTTGGTCATTGCCGGATTTTCGGCAATCTCCAGTCTGCCATCGAGCAATTCTAACAGGAACTGAACGAAATCAACATCTAAAGCTTGCTTTATCAATTGATCTTGATTCGTTGAGAATAGTCGGTGTAACGTTTCGCATGCCAATGGGACCATATCTTTCCTCACTTGCATTGCTTGTTTCATTAAATGCATGCAATCCGTTTGCGCAATTGCTGTTATGCAGATCTAAATAATAACAGAATGAGAACAATATTAATAGAAAAGAATAAATTTTAAATTCTTGAAGCAACACTTAAAGCTACATGTCAACTTACTGTACTATTTGATAAGGCATGAAGGATTTGTATTGATGACTTTGGGACAGACAATTGTCGAATGTTGCCACCCATCTGTCTGCAAAGTCTTGGAATGTGACCCATTGCAGGAATATTATCTAAGAGAGCTGGTTGTGCTTGCAATAATGCACAAAGTGCATTTGTTGCCATTTCTAAGAAGTCCACATTAGTTTTCTCTTTCGCCATTAATGTAAGACAAGTTTCCATTAGTTCAGAAAGGAATTCTTTAGGTTTCCTCAGTGCCCATGTTGGATTTGAAACAAATATTCGAATATAAACTCCTCCAACCACATATTCATTAGGATGAGCCACTGTTGTTATACCATTATTATCAGGCATTTTCCATAATAATGAGGGATTCTGGGCTTGTACACTTTGGTGTCTAAAAATACAATTTTAACAATATTAGTATATTGTAATAAGAGAAATAACATTCTTACTCTCTTCTTAATCTTGCTACAGTCGCACAAACGCGATCTTTGGCTTCTTGGTTCCATATCAGCTCAGGATGTTCATGCTCGCTTTCAAACATATTTACAGAAGTCTCAGGACTATCTCGCATGGCATCAGCAAAAATTGGTGGCAAAAAAGTACCAATAGCCAACCGGACTTTAGGCCCAACTAGTTTATCAGCACTCATTTTCGCAATTAACGATGCGCAAGTTTCGCGTACTTGAACAATTGGCGAATTGCAATACAGATCCAATAGGTATATCACTGAGCCTTTACTCAATGCCTCTTTGACTAACTTTGTTGTTGACATTAGAGCATAAATAATGTCTAAAGTTTGAGGCTGTGAGTCTTGGATTGTGTACAAAACTAACAATAAATAGCCCAATACTTCACTCGCCGCGATATCATTAACACATTCATTGTTTCCAGTTACTATTGATATGACATTCAAAGCAGCTTTCTGTATCGCGCTATGGGAAACGTTCAAAAAGTTGAACAATAATTTGAAATGTCCGATACATTGGATCTCCACACCTGGATTATTTTGAATCAAATTCCCAAGCGCTGTTAATGCCATAATTGAATGTTTCAATCTTGTTTCAATAGTTACTGATAACGCGATATTTACTAACTCCTTCATGTGATGATATTGTTCGGTTAAGAACTGCAGCAAATCAACTGCGAAAGATTTCGGATTGATTATATGAAATGTTGGTTGGAGATTGAAAATTCGTACGAAAATACCACCGATGATTAATTCATCTTTATGGGCTGTGTATGTAAAGACGCTTGGATCGATTGCTATTATTGCTTCTTCTCTTGCTTGACATTGGTTTTCTAGAAATTCTAAGAGTTCAATGCGCGTTCCATTGTCCCATACTAAATATGGATTTTCACAATTGCTGTTCACTGTTTTTAAGATCTAAGAAAATGAATGAAAATGATTATAATAGAGTTCTTATTTTTAACTATATAATAATAAAATACCTCTTCAGGTGTTGCACTACTTAATAAATTGGCAACAAACGGGGTCAGAAGAGTTTCCAAAATACTTTTTGTAATAGCGTTTTCGGGCGATTCATCTTCTCCTTTTAAATAGCCACCTAAACGAGCGCACGCTCTCACAGCCTCTTTGGCAAGACGATTGCTAACTTCCTGTTGGTTTTCCTTCTCACTTTTCTCCACACCACCCTCGTCCAGAGTATAATCGTAATTAAACATAAATGTTAATAGGTGCCACATTGCGCCAACCTTTAACAGTTGCATTTGCAAAATAGAATCTCTGGCTAGTGCACTTACACATTCAGTGGCAATGTAACAAAGACGAGTTAGTTTCTAAAAGAGGTTAGTTTTGCATGAAACAGAATAAAATTAAATATAAAGCAATTATGAGTACCTTGAAGTATAATATCCTACACAAATTTCGGATTAGATCCGGCATTTCAATTAACTTCTCTCGACACCCTGAAAATTGTGCTGCAACACTGAAGCATTTTGTAATATGTTTTGATACTTCCACACAAGTCTCCTCTGGTTTTGATGAATTATTAACCACATTTACACATCGAGTATATGCTTCTAATAAAACCTGTTTGAAAATGTAATCTCAGTATATAACATCTTAAGAAACTTCAAATAAAATTATAATTCTCTACCTCAAGTCCAGACTCTCTTCGCAATTCCTCAGCATTTAATGCTGAACAATGAACAGTATGATAAGCCAATTCGCAAGCTGCTGTAAGCAATGGTGCTGTTTTGGAAAACAATTGGTCATCAGCAGTTTCAATCTGAATGGTCTTAATAAGTTGTGGATAACCAGCATATTTATATGGTTGCAAAACTAAAATTTGTAAATAAACAACATATTTTGTAAAATTAATTTGAAATCATACATACCATCAGAAAACCTATGAAACAAAATACTTTGTGCTCTTAAAACCAAAACGACATTATGTGGATTTGGGCCATCTCTCCAGCTGCTTCTACTACAAAGAAATTCATATGCTTGATTCACTTGTTCGAATCGTTCGCGACCATTTGGATTCTTATCGGGATGAAATTTCGTCGCTAGCTTATAATAAGCTTTCCTAATTGTAGCTTCTTCTGGGGTTCCATCAAGTCCTAGAGATTTATAAGCTTCCTCCACTGTCATAGCCGGCGGTTTCTTCTCGACCTCTGAACGCCATGCATCGAGAACATCTTTAAGTAGCTTTACAGGGTCAGAGATTGGCCAATTTGGAAATTTGATAGTATCACAGAGATGCCGCAGATAAAATATATTACAAAACAGTTCTCGTTCTAATTGTGGATATCTCACAGCCGGTATTTGTATGTAATTGTATCGCGCCATCGTGTGGCTTTTAAGCTTTGGTGAGAAATCCGCTATATGCGCCGAGATCTTTTGAATTAATAAGCGACGCATCTCCGAGCTCCAAATTGCCTCCGGCGTATCAAACTCTCCTAAGAAAATTTGTGCGAATTTATCAGCGCCATGATTTTCTAAGTAATAGACCATAGCTTCAGGTAATAAATGTCCTAAGATACTTCTCTGCATGATATCTGTTGTTGCAGTCTAAAGAGTAAACAACTTAATATGTTAATATACTGTTTAAATTCATTAAGTTACCTCATCAGCTTTGAATGCCTGCTTCATATGAGTAAGTTGCAGGAACCTGGCAATTGGCAAAACGTTACTGCCAGTGTACATGAGTATAAAATAAAAGACACCAGTTGAAAATAATGTCTTCATGTCAGGGTTATCTTGCATTATTTCAGTGAGTAAGGTAGCAACCTTTTCGACTAAGACAGGATCAAATGTTAATAACAATTGAACGATGTGCGAAAGGCATGTTCGATCGGACAATATTCGTTTGACTTTGGGAACTGGCCGAATAATCGCACCATCTTGATCTCTGCTCGGATAATAATCACACATTTTGATTAAAACATTAAGAATCATGCAAGCTAATTCCGATTCATTGTTATACGGATTGCCAGAGGCCATTAAGCACCACTTTAATTGAGGCAGTTGTGCTGCCATTTTCCAGCCTTCCATACCAACCGCCCAACATTTGGTTTTCCTATTGATTTTACCCTCCAGATATAATTCCTTGATCTGGAATGTATATAATGAATAATTTGTGGTTTAGAGATTGAAAACTTGTAAACAAACCTTTGTAAAATTATAAGGTCCCTGAGGAGAAGGTTTTCCAGACTCATCACTATTATAATACCATTCTTTCTCAGTTTCTATATTCTGATTAGGTCCTGCTTCGATTACAT
>JARJDU010032767.1:0-12276 GCA_030264695.1 Lissagria laeviuscula | reverse complement strand
TTTTTTATTTAAATTACGTCCTTTAGATGCTGTCCTCTTGACAAACGCATTCTTGAAGTCTGCGCTTGAAGTTTTTATCTTACCGCTGCATCATCAACAGGGAATTTTATCATAAATTCGCTGTTTTCTTCATCTTGTTCTTGGTCGACGAATATACATTTTACTCTTGAGAGAAAAAATCTCAAATGGTGAAAATTGGTGATCTAGTGGGTCAGAGAACGTTACCGAGTTTTGAGATCACACCGCTACCGCACAATTCGCGCAGAGCCGTGCAGTGTGTGATGTTGCCCCATTCAGGTGTAGCGATAGATTGTACTGTGCTGCCACCTGCTTATTATTGCAAATACTATACATTTTAAAAATTTCAGTTTTTTTTCTTTTTTTAGATTAGCTCTTTATATCTACATCAAAACATGCGTAATTTATTCTTCGAAAATTTATATAAGGGATCAATTTATTAGGAAATTCTCTATTTTTAATGTTACTCTTAGCCATCATAGAAACTTGCTATCTATATGCAAGCCATTATATAACTAATTTTTATTAATTAAGCCTTCTAGTGTTTCCTTTAAAAATTTATATAATTTTTAATTGTGGCTATTAGGAGCTAGTTAAAAGTCTATTTAAAACTCACAAAGAACCTTTTTCATTCACTACTTTTTTAACAAGCAGTTAATATATTTTTTAATTTACATTTTCCATTAGTTATTCTTTCTGAATCATGTAGATATTTTATACAAAACATAAAATATTTAATTAAAATTTACAATGCATATTATTCCTTCTCATTAATAAATATTGTGGTATTTCCATATAAATTAATAAAAACATAAATATATAGATTACAGGTATGGGTTATCAGTAATTTTGTTTATTTAAAGAAAGCGATGAAAGCAAAGGCAAGAATGAAGTTAAATCTGGTTTGTGAAATAAATGCGCTGTTAGGATGGAGGGCGGCGAATGGCGGATGAGACGAACGGAATATTGATTTACGTCGGGGGCCTGTCTGTGCGACCCGACGCAACGACGTTTCTTCGCCAGAATGGATTCTTCACTGTTGCTTTTCCTTGCACGCCCGTCTTCGGATTACTTCTTATATATATATTTTCCCAGCGAAAATATTTAGCATTCTCCGTCGTTCGTTTTTTAAATTTTTTCTTTCTTTCTTCGTATAGACCTAATCAGCTCGCTTCGCTAAGAATTCAACGACAAGGCAATATTAATTAAAATTAAAATTTCTAATTTTAGAATATCCAGAAGTCAATCTAAAAGACTCAAACATAAATTATGTTGCAATTTTCATTATTTGTAAGACAAAAGAGATAAACACAATAAACAACAGACAAAGGATTCTTCTTCGTCTCATCTTGCTTGGATCTTCCGTTATAGTTACTTGTTATTCGTATAACAAAGATAAGAAGTTAAAGTTATGCTTGTAACAGTAAAATGAAGTACAAAAATTGAGTTATGTGTCTTCTGTTGACAATTCCCTCTGGGAATAAGTTCTTTGTGCGCTAACTCCAACACTCAATTATCAGACGGGATGATTCTCTTCAAAGTATTCCACAAAATAATTCTCTCGCAATTTATAAATTTATTAAAACAGCATCCATGTAAAGTGAAAAAATTAAATTCCTAGAAAATTTGTATATATCTACTAGCCGGAAACCAGTTTACCAACCGGAAATGGACACTTCCACTTAAACACCACTACTATTAACATTTGTGAAGGGTTGTAGCAACTCTGCTCCAATTTCAAACGCATTCGGAAACTGATACGTTTTTAAGTGCTGGTACTGGCAATGTGTAAACGATCGAGTTGCTATTTGCAATGTGTTTGCGCTCAGGCAAGCTGTGACAGACATAAAACTCATTCAACTTTGCATGTTTTCATTTTCGCGCATTGCAAACAAATGCGAAACGATTTATATCACGGCTGAAGCTTATTTGGACTCTGGTTTCCTTGTTTTTGCCATTACAAACTTGAATTTTAAATTTTATAAATATTTTCTCTTTTTATTGCAGTTTCTTCAACGGATGATAGTAAAAAAGTGCAAGCGGAAGTTGTAAAACTAGCAGTGAAGCGAGCAAGACCAAAAGCTGCCTCGCCAAATCGTCAAGGACCTCAACAATGTCAAGTAATTCTTTTTAAATAAATAATGTCAATTTTTGGCACACGTTCGCAGCTGTATGACTAAGTGTATGACTTAAGCCTCATTCATTCATTTTTTTTTTGTTGCATTTATCTAGGTGTGCGCGAAAGTATTTGGCAATGCGTCCGCCCTAGCAAAACATAAACTGACGCACAGCGATGAACGCAAATATGTTTGCACAATGTGTGGGAAAGCATTTAAACGACAGGATCATCTGTGAGTTGATTCATGCAATCCCACAATTTGGATGTGCATATGTTTTCTAGCTGTCAACTTATTGCAAATTTTTATAGTAATGGCCACATGCTCACGCATCGCAACAAAAAGCCATACGAATGTAAAGCCGAAGGCTGTGGAAAATCCTATTGCGATGCACGATCATTACGTCGACATACTGAAAACCACCATAGTTCGTCGACCACATCTGCCAACACGTCAACGACGACGATGTCGCCGGCACAGGGTGCAGCATCAGGTGATGCGGCATCACCGCATGGCTCAAGTTGCATACAATATGCCCCGCCGCCAACTACCAACTCCACAACCGGGAAAAGCCAGTTGCAACAATTGTTAGCGACTGAACCATCAAAGGTATTGACAAATGTTTTCAGCGAGCTGACCAGATACATATATTATTTTTGGGCGGGTAGCAATTGTAAATCGTTGTAAATTATTTGTGTAGGGAGGAAGCAGTGGGAATAATGACGGATTAACAAAGCAGCAATTAGATCTGATTCATCAAATCATGGAGCAAACGCAAAGGCAGTCACAGACCGCCCTTAAATCAACAGCAAAGCAGCCGGCAAAGCCTGTCAGCAAAACGGCAATTAAAGTCCAACGCGTTTGGACTGTGAGTAGTAGTAGTAGTATACACAACAGCTACAAAGCTATGACAATATGACAAGAAACAACTTAATTTCTAATACAATTTGTTTCGTTTCTATTTTTTATAGTCCTCACAGAGTTCTTCAGCTAAGGGCAATATTACTATTCCAAGCTCACAACCAAAATCATCGAATTCAACTCCGATTGTAACTACGAGCGGGTCAACTACGGGAAATACATCTTCTACAAGTTCTTCTCAAAGTAGCAGTAAACCGGAACCCAAACCAGTTGAATGCAATTTATGTCACCGGAAATTCAAGAACATACCAGCACTGAATGGTCACATGCGTTTGCATGGTGGATACTTTAAAAAAGTATTATTTAAAGCGTTCTTATGTATAACATTATTCTATTTCAATTTAATTTGTAGGATGCAGATAACAAAAAATGTGAGAAGAAGGATACATCTGGACCACCATTGCAAACAGCTAGCGTCAGTGTACGTGCGCTCATTGAAGAGAAAATTATAAATAAACGCATCACCAATACCCCAACCGTACCGGTAACAACCACCAGCATTCAAACTGAGGAAGTAACACGTAGCACTACCGCCCCGCCATTGTTTCCTTTAACTGTGCATTCCACAACAACGAACAACGCTAGCGACCTAGACACGAACATAACATCGTTTGTTGTCCCGGCACCGCCTCCGCAACAACTCACCTCGGAAAAATCACGACGGCATTCAGATGCGGAAGCGTTCACTATTCCTCGTGCACCTACGAATGGATCATCTACCACGCAACAAGAAGCGGAAGCATTAGCGGATTTAATATTGAAACATGAAAAGGCTAATGTCAAACGTGCAGTTTCCGATCCCGGTCAACCAGCTAATTCGCAGTCTTCTCCCCAACAACAGCAGTCTCAAGCACAATCCCAACAGCAACAACAGCAGCAGCAGCAACAAAAGATCATTCAATTCCAATCTGGTTCAGATTCATTCACATTGGCTTATCAATCCGAAGAAGGTTACCTATCACCAACATTGCAAGACGAAGTGTTTACTCAAGTCCCAGATAGTATGCTCCTCCAAGGAGTGGACGCTCAACAATTGGCATCGATACAATTCCAAACTGACTCACTCCTGCAAGATCAGAATGATCACCAACTACTGGAAGACTATACCAATCTCCAAGACACTGTCATCCAATCACCTTCGTATCAATCAAGCCATTCAGTGAATCAAGAATTGCAAGCGGTCTTAGATTCTCCGCTGCCAGAAAGTCTTGCAGAGTTCAGTACTTACCATTCAAGCGGAAACTTGGATATGTCTTCTCCAAGCTATCAAACACAATCGCCAGTTCAATATTCTTCGCAATCACCTCATGCTACCTTAGCGACCCGTTCACCATTACAATCGCCTCTTATCAGACATGATTCTCCTGGTTTTGCCTATCCCACACCACCAGCAAGCCACGAAGGTTTATCACCATGTTTCGGTCAAAATTCAATGCTTCCGATGGTATCACCAAAACAAAACGAATTTGGTCAAATGGTAGTTAACGATATGGACGATCCTGGACAACCATCATCTCCATTGACGGCAGCATTCTTTACATCGACAATGTCTAGTGCTGAAGCTGTAGAAGAAGCTCTAGAAGAGGTTCTTCCAGGAGAGAATATCTCCGCGGATGAATTATATCCGTCATTAACGAATTCTCCACCGCCGTCGTCGACCTCAGTTCATTCACCTTTGCCCATTGGTTTGACACCGATTGCATCTCCATTGTCTACAGTTGTTACTAGCACAACCCCAACATCTTCGAGTCATACTACCTTTACTCAGAACACTGTAACGTTCCCCATGTCTACGCATTTCACATTACAATCACAAATGATGCCGAATTCGGATGACCCGTTGTTATCAAGCAGTCCGAAGGATTTCATTCCACGCAAGAAATTTGAATTTAACGGCATGCCATTAAAAGTGATTAGTAGCAATGGTTTACTGGACTTGAACAATTCAAATTTAACGGGAATCCTGGTCGAGAGTAATGGGGAGATAAAATTTATTCAGACCGGAGGAAGTAATTTCCAACCGAAGAACATTCTTGTTGCGGGTACGCCGGTCTTAACGACGACGACTACAACGCAGCAAAAGTTAAAGGAGGAAATGACGAAAAACATTTTCGTGCAGAAAATATCTAAGACGAAGGCGATATCCGTGCGGACGAAGGACATTAAGCTGGAAGATCTCACCAATGATGTGTTTCTTAGTCCAACGACGTAAGTTGATTGCGATTGGTTTCAATCGAAATTTAGTTTTAATGTCATTTTATTGATGGTTTTAGCTTGGTGACAAACCAAGGTAGATTATCGAGGAAACGACCTAGAATTGATCCATTGCAGTTACCTGTTTTGCATCAATCGCGTTTACGGGCTACAAGAAGTAAACCACAAGGTTCTGCGCCGTATACACCACAGCCGATCTTAAACCCGAATCGAACTGGTTCTGGTTTGTATGTTAGCCTAAAACAGAAGATTAATGGTAAGATGAGGAAGTCTACGTAGATATCAATTAATTAAGTTTTGTGTTATGTAGAACTTGAGGATGCATCTAACACCTGGTGCAATGAATCCGTACCTGAATCAGATTCAACGCCACACATTAATATTGGATCTAAATTCCAATGTAGTATTCCTGTGGCTATGCCGTCCTATCATAAGTTTACCCAGGACAGAGCACCTGAAGACCTTCTTTGGGATCCTGGTATATCTAAATGTAATGATAGTGAAGGTATGTTTAAAATATTCTACAACCACAACAACTTCTACAACCCTATTGTTTATTTTTTCTCGTCAGTTGACATGTATTTGGATTTCGCGTGCTGTGCTGCTGTTCCGGGGGGCGGCAGAAATCAAGAATATGCGATGCATTTATTGCACATGTGCGATGGAAACATTCATGTAATTAGAAGATATTATTGGGACAATCAGAAACCAATTTAAATTTAATTTTAGGAAGCGATGCTTAAACTTATGCAACCGACACCTTCCCTACCCAATGGACATCCCCTCTTGAGTTATCACTACACCGAGTCTGACAAGTGGACTGCCCAAGAGACGGATCTCTTCCATCAAGCTCTCTTAAAACATGATAAAGACTTTTATCTTATATCACAGGAGGTCTTACATCTTGAATTACCCAAGTACTTCAATTACTTACCTCATTTATAACCATTTTAGGTGGGTTCCAAGACATTAAAGCAATGCCTCCAGTTCTATTACATGTGGAAAAAGGTTTGTACAGAGGACTATAAGAGATATAAACAGAATCATGAACGAACAGCTTGTCAACGAGGCAATGAATGTGAGGAAAAGCCATACCCAGATGCTAAATTATTAGGAGTAAGTCTACTGTCATTTAATGACCAAATTAATTTACCAATTCCTTACTAGATTGCAGATACTGGTTCGCCAATGCCAGTCCACGAACATCGGAATTATATCTGCGAGTTTTCCGATTGTTCAGCCGTAAATACAATATCTGAATCTAATTATTTATATATTGATTAAATGATGATTCTTTCTTTTAGAGTTTCAATTCCAGGGCCGCTTTGAACGGCCACATTCGGATACACGGTGGCACTGCCCGAAATTCGCCAACGCCTACGCAGTACGCAGATGTGACTGCATCTACAACAATGACTTCGACGAGTAGCTTACATCAATTATTAGGAAAACGTACAATGAATACAATGAACGGCACACATTCAGTGCAATCTTGTCATAATGCAGATCCAACCGAAGATTATCCTTGTAAGATATGTGGGAAGTAAGTGTACTCTACTCCATTCACCAATAGAAACCATAGATAAGGTAAATTTGAGCAATATAGGTGTTTAGCGCAAATTGCGTTCTGCTTACGTGCTAACCTATCGTTACGTTGCTACAATTACAATACAATTACAACCATCCAATGAACGGAACGGAGGTATCTTATACTTCTTCTTCATCTTCTTCTTTTCTTTGATTTTACATTTGATTAGACTTTTCTTTTTTTTTTTGTATGCGTTTCTGTAATACATATTTCTATCATTTTAGTTATAAATTAGTTAAGATAATAGGTGTACCTTGAACTTAGATCAAGGGTGTTCTGAGTTTTTAGCCAAAAATTAAAAATCTTGTCACACAAGGATGTTTTTACAATTTTGCGAGTGAAATATAATTGGCTGGAAAATGGTTCAAATATTGTCGTGAAGAACGTTCTAGGACACACATTTTGGTATACGAACTGTTTTTTTCGGACTGTTAGTTTAGGAGTTGGATTTTCGCTTCAATTTTCGAAAAATGACAAATTTTCATTGGCCATATCGCTCAATGTAAAAACTGTTTTTTCGCAAATAATAATACGCATGAAGAGTCATACATATTTAAATTGAGTTTTGAAAGGCAATTCTTTTGGTATATAACACTTTATATTTTGGTGAAAGATATTTCAAGTTATTGTTCAAAAACCAAAAATATTGAAAAAGAAGATGTTTTTGCTACTTTGAAGGTGAAATATTATAGGCAGAATCATAGTTCAGATATTGTCGTAAAGAGCGCCTCAGGACACATATTTTGGTGTATGAACTGTTTCTCTATGACTGTTAGTTTTGAAATTAGATTTTTGCTCCAATTTTCGGAAAATGACAAAGTTTTATTGGTCATATCGCACAATGTTGATATTTTTTTTTACAAATGATAATAAGCAGGAAAAGTAGTGCATCTTTGAAAAGAGTTTTTTTGGTACGTACCTCTTTGTATTTTGGTCAAGAATGTTTCGAGTTATTGGCCAAAAACCTGCAAAAAAAAATTACAATTTTAGGAGTGAAATATGATAGGCCTGAAAATAATTCAGATATCGTTGTAAAAAACGCCTTAAGACACTCACATTTTGGTATATGAACCGTTTCTCTTTCATTTTTCTGACAGTTGAAACTTCAAAATAGTTTCCAAATTTCATAAATTTTTTATACAAATACATTTGATTTTATTTCTTAAATTCCTAAAAAACTTTTCAAATCCTTTATTCTACTGACATAATTCATCCAATAAGCATGCCATATTCACACTAGAAAAGAATTGCTTAATTTACTGCTAAACAAAACTCTTCCAATTATCAGCAAACGAATGAACAGTTTCTCTAATAATGACAAAAGAAACTCAACTGGCGTGTGATGCTCTCTTCTCATCTATTCTTTCTATTAATTAAAACTATAAAGGCCATATCTTTCTGCCTCTTTCTATATATATATTCAATATAAATCTCGTAAAATTCAAAAATCTACTAAACCTATAAATATAATGTGTTCCAGAGTCTTCACAAAAATCAAAAGTCGCAGCGCTCATATGAAATCACATCGGCCACCAGATGCCGATCAGCTGCGACAGAAGCAGCAAAAAGATAAAGAACAATTTTTATCATCATCGGCAGCTACATCTGTCGGTGTGACATGTGTCACGACATCGCAGCAAAAAACATTTGACTCCGTGCCAACTTCATACAATACTTAGTTAATTATTACATAAGGTTAGTAGCTCATTCATATGATGGAAGATGCGATATGTTAATCCTAATATGAAAATTTAAAAATAAATTTTAAAAAAATAAAAGAAGATGAAACGAAACGAAGCAGCTAACAGGCAATCAAAATACTCGTAAACAAAATCAGACATAATGAAACTATTAAATCATAAATTAATTATAATAAATTCTCCTGTAATCCAGGATAATCCAGGATTCAATATAGTTGTGTAAGATAAATAATTATTATATTATGCATTTATAAAAGGGATAATTTTTTATATCTATGGGAAATTTTTAATTTTCAAAAAAAAAAATAATGCAATTTGGAAACTTTTATTCGATGAAAAAAAAATTAATTATTTTAATCATTAATTACCTACTCCATAATAAAAATGAAAAGAAGATGAAAAAGACACAGATATATTTATATTTGCATAATTAAATTAAACTAAAATGTAAATGGTATAACTTTTAAAAAGGTATTCGCGTGTAAGCAAGTAAATTAAGATGATATGATATATTACTTATGTACTACATACAAAAATTAATATTAAATAATATGGGTTGTGTTGCGTTACCGATGCGTAACGTTAGTGCCTTTCGATTGTCGAGTGAGACACTAATGCATCACACATTTTATTCCATCAAAATGGTTTTATTCCATACATGCATAATAAAACAAGAAATCAATATGAGAAGTGATGCAGACAGAAAATACGAGCAGAGGAAGAAACAAAAACAAATTAAAAAAAAAAAACGAAGAAGAAGAAGAAGAACATAGCATAATAGCATAATAGCGCAAATACAATAATATGCAAATAACTAACTAGTTGCAAATGTAAAAATGAAGCAGCAGGAGGGAGGTTAGTGAAAAAAATCATATTTTATGGACTTTCGAGATTTCAAGCAAAAATCTTTCAAAATTCAACTTTACTTACTATGTAATGTAAATTTAAGCAAACAAAAAAAAATATGTAGAATTTAAACCGAAAATCGTACATTATTATATAAATTAATATCTATAATAATATTAATATTTTGTACTATTACTATACATTTTGAACTATTTTAATGACAAGAAATGAGTTATGAGAATATGAAGCAAAAATCAGAAAATGACAAAAAGACAAAACGATGAGCAATATTGAAACATAATTCAGTAGGATCAGAGATAAAATAAAATTTCAGATAATTACATATTAAATGAATAAAAAGCAAAATATGAATAACTTAAATTTAAAATATTTATATACGTATGAGACATAAATTAAATTGAAGAGAGAGAATTAAAAACGCTCAAAAGCATACATCACACTGCATTGTAAATAAATCGGTTTGGAATCAAAAACACACAAAAAAAAATTGAAACAAATGCTCATTGGGTTTGTTTTCTTATCAACTTGTAACATACACTGTATAAGGTACTGATTCGTCAATATAATATATTTCAATACATGAATATGTTAATAATAAAAGCCCAATCAATGAAACTAAAAATTGAAATAAAATGAGATAGAAACGAGAAAATATTCGAATACTACGAATAATAACAAATCGGGAAAGTTTTTATGAAAAGCATAAAAAAGGAAAACTTGAAGCCATGTCGGTACTGTTTAACTCTGTGTTGTGATCTTTTTAAAAAAAAAAGTCTATTACTATAAATCTATCTATACATATAAATATAAATATTTATTATAAATATACATAAATTTATTATTAATTATTATATGATGAATCTACTCAAGAAAATTTGAAGGAAAAATAATATTTGTATATGTTAATTGTATAATGTACCTATGTATAATTAGATGAAATTATTATCTATATAATTAGGAGAAAAAAAAGGATGATGAAGAAGAATCGATGATAAATAGACAATGTGAGTATATAAATCGAATCATCAAATCATCATTAAATTAATCGATATTTGATTAATTTAAAGAGCAAAAAGTATCAATGCATAATATGCATAATAATGGATTTTAACATTGATGATACGTATAGAAATCGTATAAAGAAATAATGAGTCGTTTATTATGTTTTCTCGAATTCAATCAATGTGGTGGTACGTTGACAAAAAGTCAAGAAACATATGAATGAATGAATGTAGTTTATCTAATTAATTAAGCAATGGTAGACTAACAAACTTAAAACAGAAGACAATCCTTTCGAATAAATATAACTCTCAGAGTTGCTATGCGAGTGTAATAATTTACAAAAAACAACAACAACAACAACATACTGGCTTTTTATAAATAAAAATGAAAATAGATCATTAGAATAGCATTCGTCATGCTGCTAGTAGAAAAATTTATGTATTGATGTACTTTATGTGTCTGAAGAAAGCAACCGTAATGTAGTAGGTTAAGTCGCTTTGAATTAGCAATGATTTGATTAAAATGCAAATGCAATGATGAAAATTCTCAAACACACATCATACATTATACGAATTGTGTGGAATTATTGTTAGATGTTTTACAAAAGATCGAATGAGTGAGATTTTACTGATAACGTAATGAAATCGTATTAATCTTTTTAATAATCAACGTTTTATGTATATTTATACTAAATACGTGTGTCCCATTATGAAATGTATCACAGTATAACTAACATTCATATTCTTGACTTTTCGTCAACGATCTTCTTAGTACAATTCTCAACATAATCTTATAAGTGGGGGCTCAACTAAATGATGATGCAGTCGCAGAGACTCTAAATCTTAAATGTTAATTTTTGGCTAGTAATACATAAAACATAAAACGTTAAAATTAAATAAATTATTTAGTTTAATTTAGATCAGGTGCTGCTCAGTCAATCTAATTTAATTAATTAACACACACATTCTTACACGCACACTAAACTTAATTCTTCCAATAGCAGCGATCCCAGAATATATTACATACTACAATACTACATCAATTTTTCGATTGTAATAATTAATTAATAAAATAGTAAGAAATAAGAACAAAAGAAAAATGAAAAATTCCAGCGTGAACTGATATTCTGGAACGTCCATTATGTCTAACGAAGTTTATTTCGGCCTATTAATGAAACGCGCTGCTGCGCTCATTCGATAAGAAGAAGAAAAAGCAAATAATTCATTACTCAATATAAATTATATATATCTAGTACTTGAATCAAACAAAAAAAAAAAAAAAACTTGTTGACGTTGCTCATTTATATTTAATACGATAATATATCTATACATACTTATTACTTAGTTTAAAACAAATATTTTCTTAGTTTATTTCGATTGTGATAATTACGAATCTAATACATATATACATAATACAAATATATTTAATTCAGTACATACTTATAGACATATAACTTTAGTATCGACAAACAAACGAGGATATTGTCTATCTATGGAAGTAATAAGGCCATGTACATACATGCACAGGCACTAATTCAAGTATAATGATGCAAATGACGTTATGAAGAAGAAAGAGAAGAAGAAGGTAGAAACAAAACAATACAAATATGCGACAAATACGACGAGCATAAACCCCTACTCATCGTGTGCCAAAAAAATGGAAAATCAAACAACGCGCTTATTATTATGATTATGATGCACATTCACACGTACGCACTTTACTTAAATAAAACAAAAGAAAAGACATTTTATACATTACATACAATACATTACAATAAATATCATAATTGCATACTGCAAATTTTGTATATACGCTTGCACTATGAGTTTTTTGTGCTGTTTTTAAAACA
>JARJDU010032750.1:0-22706 GCA_030264695.1 Lissagria laeviuscula | reverse complement strand
CACTCGCAAATCATCTAAGAATGATTAAGAGCAATATACCTGAAGGTCTGGCCCCATGCCCAAATCCGCATTCCAAACGTTTTCCTCACGGAAAAGCGAATTCGTCAGTTCCATTGACAGCCGTTTCTTGTAATCCTGCGGTTTGTCTTCACTCATCCTGAATAAAACAGCTGCTGCATAGGTTGCCACTCCTTAAGAAAACAAAACAATCAAATAATTAGTAGAAAGATCTAAAAATATCGAATGGAAATACCTTCATTCCTGGAATGTAATAACTCAGTCAGAGGAGCAGTAGCACCTTCTTGTTCAATCATCTCAGCGCCCTCTTTATCAGCAGCCAATTCACAGAGAACCCCAGCAGCAACCCGTTGAATATTCTCAATATCATTGAACAACAGCTGAACGAAAATCGGTACAACCATCTGTTGTCTAATAATCGCCCTGTTGTGCGATTCTCTTGCAAGAATATGTAAAGCTCCAACTGTCCCTTCAACAATTTCCTCCATCCTCACACCATCTGCATAATTCCCAGGAGCTGTGGATCCACCACTAGCTACACTGGACCTCTGCCTTTGACTATCCTGGAAGCCCCTCATCAATAACTGCACCAAATGGTGGATAGCACCATGTTCCCTCAATGGTGCATGATTTGCCGAGCACAATGCCAAATTCCTTATCAAACCAATAACTGCCTTAATCAACGGCCAACGAGATGGTGGATTCAGCAGCTTGACAATCACTTGGATCCCATAATTCAGACGTACTGCATTCTGAGCCATGTCCGACTCAATATGTCTCGATGTTAAATGCCTCAAAGCACACACCGCTGGTTCTGTAATCTCCTCGCGATCCCCAGCATTTACGATAGTACGAACCAGTCCATCGACTCCCCCTACCTGGCACACCGTCACCTTGTTCCGTTGATTATTGCAAGTCAAGTTTGACAAGATACCAGATGCACAGGTAACTACATTGGGGTCCTGTGACTGAAGCACTTGTACCAAAGATTGCAGAAGGCCTTCAAGCCCATCTACTTTAGTAGCAGCATCTGAGAGGTTTCTCAAAGTCCAAAGACAATTCTGAACCAAGCGTTGACTTGCGTTATTTAAATGCATAGCAAGAGCCTGCATCCCACCAGCTTCAACTATAGCTGGTTTGTTACTGCTGCAAACTGAGAGGACTTTCAATACTCGGGAAGTCGTCCATAGCAGCTTCTCGTAGTCATAGGAACGCATGATACGGACAAGTTCAATAGGTCCTTGAGAAGCAAGGATAATCAACTTGCTTTCTTGATTGCCATAGGCTAAGATCTGCAGGCAATCAGTGACAATTGCCAGAAACTTAACATTGTTACGTTGAAGTAGTGCAACCATCTTTTGTAAACCTCCAGCAAGACGCACAGCCATCTTGGAACCTTCCTGATGCAGTAGAAGATTGTGCAGGGTGGTGATAGCATAAAACAAAACGCTCTCGACCGGAGAACTTAGTAGTTTCACAAGAGCTGGGATTCCACCCGATTTAAAAATAGCGAGCAGGCCTTGACGATGATGAGATAATTTATGTAAAGTACCAACAGCTCCTTTCGTAGTTTCCAAATCGTTGGAATTCGAAATGGCTCGCACTAAAGCGGCTACCATTTGAGGACTGTTCATGATGGCATGACGGGAAGCTTCTTTCTTGGAGAGTTGGTGAACCATCATTGCAGCTTGCGAAACAACGACTTGATCTTCGTCGTTCAGAAGCTTGATCAGTTCGGGAATTGCTCTGGTAGCTAAATCTGCGTCGTCCTGATAGTTGATTAGATTGACGACGGCGTGTTTAAGCATTTGACTGGGTTCAGATAAACGCTGGACAGCTGTTTGATGACCAGGATCAAATTGAGTAGAAGGTATTTCAATTCCTTCTTCAAGTGTTTCAGGAAACATTGCTGCGCGTACACGCTGCGAACGTGTTTGATTCAATTGGTTATTCATATCTACAATGTAAACAGAACATTATTGTACATTTTATATATTGCTAAGGATTATTATTTACCATCAACTTGATCCTGGGTGAAACCTTGCCCATATCCTTGATCCAAATCGAATAGATCCATTTCTTCATCATCTTTCCCAGATAATGATGGTACTTGAGTGGCTGCACCTGAATGTATGCCAGAATCACCCAAGTATGAGTTTTGTTGCCACATCAGTGTCTGTTCTTTGGAGCTAATAGGCATGTCTCCTTGATAATTCCCATGCGACACTAAAAACATTTTTGGATATAAATATTACTTCACTACAATAAAACAGTTATTAACACTTACTGGGTCGATTCTGATTAGCCTGCATATAACTCATGTTGAATCAGTGATTCAATCACCTGAAACATCAAATAATAATTTGTATTTTAATTAGCTTTAGTTATATACATTTAAAATTCATGCACAAAGTACACTGCACATACTCGGTACCGACATGGCTTTAGTCCACACACGCGTAGAAGTTCATCGACTTACTATTTATGTATACATAGATCTACTGCACTAGCAATTATATTTATTAACAAGAGATTTATATTTAAAAAAAAAGAGTGCATACCTGATTTAAACGAATAATAAACGCTGATTGTAAGCGCGAACGCGCAGCGTTGAATTATGAATCACAATACACCACACCCGTCACCAACCGATACCGATAACGCAATGGAAAATTGTGTATGTGTACAGTCCCAAACGGGCTCTACCTCACTCTGTACCCGTCCCTCCGTATCCAAGTTTAATACCCTACTCGTCGCACTTACAGCATATAGTTCTGACAGTACGATGTGATGAAAATGCGCACAGTGCACAAATGTTGCCTGCCCTCATCAATCCCATGCCCGTTATGAAGCCGACAGCAAAACACTTCAACTGTTCACGTTGCTGACGCACGCGCAATGAACTGAACATTATATCGTTATCATTCTTACTCTAATAGTATACCTTACTACTCGTACTCTCCATCACCAGTCAACTGCTACTACGTACTAAATCCTACACCTATCATTCAAACATAAGCTTCATATATTTATACGACTTATTATACGGAGGGCATAACTCGTATCAAACGAACAGCGACAAAGCCTTCTGAATCACTTTGATGCTTAACGAGCTTGCTTTGTCGCATAAGTATTGTCGTCTGAAGATGAGAATTTCAATGAGCATTAACGACAATACAATGTTAGTTGGATGCAATGTTCCATCGTTTTCTTCGCGTTTGATCTTTGTATTCGTCTCAGTCGAGCTTGTTGAGACTGGAAATCTAGCATGCTAGAAGGGACGATATTAAATTCCTCGAAGGAAATGAATGTTGAACACACAACGACGCGAAGAAAAAGAGCTTGAATCGATGGCAGAAAGTTGATTGTATATTTAAAAATATACGAAATAAAAATAGGCTTTAATTAGGGCGATAATTAGTACCGGAAGAGGATGAAAATTTGACAAATTAATTATTATACGTTGTAGGATGATGATGTATATATATACATTCTATTATATTATATTTAGGAGATAGCTGAATATTAAATAAAACCTGATTAATCTCATGACTCACGGAATTCTCACGTTGCCACATTCTTGTCGTGACCTCAGAGAGTAGAATGGAGAACGCGTACTAGTGAGGTAGACAATAAGTTTCCCAGAAAACCGATCTCGTTATGTTTCCCAATACCAGAAGGTGAAATATTTCTTGAATAGGCAGGTAGAAAGCAAAACACAAATTTCGCAAGACATCCGGCACACACTCTGACACCAATTTGCACAAAATAAAATAAATAATTAACATCTATATGATATTAGCATTATTATTATTATGAATGATTAAATGAATTCTAGAAGTCTAAATATTAAACAACTTCTTACAAAAGTATAGCCGGTGGCAGAGTGCAAGTCGCATGTCCAGTTAAACAATTCGGTAATGATGCCATACCGCGTATCCATGTCCCTAATTGTTATCATATTAATAAATTATCGTATTCCCCATAAAATCAGTACCTACCTCGAGTAGTGCAGAAGCATTCGATACTACTGAGCGAACGCATATAGACCGTTGTCACACCGCCAATGATAAGCATCTGGGTACCAAGATAAGCCGTGGTATGGCCATGTCGGGCGACTTCCATTTGCGTATGTTCCTCCCAAGTCTCCGTATCATTATTCCAAATATCCACGCTACTGAAACTCACGGTGTTATTGGCATTGGATTTACTTCTCCCAGCGCCCGCAATGATGTACAAATTGTTCGACATACAAGAGAATGTTGCGAAACATCTGGGTATACGTAACCGTGACATTTCTGTCCATCTAAAACGGGAAACAAGAATAAAAGGACTAGAAACATGACTTCTTTAGTTTAAACATACTGATTTGTTTCGACATCATAACACTCGACGAAATCAGTAAGTGGCCTTTGGCTAGAACCGCACATCCCACCACCAACCCAAATTTTATCATCGAACTTTGTGCAAGCCACCCCCATACGTGGATGTCTCATGGGAGCCATATTCTCCCACACACCTTTTATAGGATTGTATCGTTCCATTGTATCAGTGACACTAAAATAATATGAACTGTACTCATTTACTATTTAAGTAAAAATTATCACAAACCGTGAGTTTTTATCCTGTCCCCCAATAGCATACATATATTGTCCAATGACAACCAATCCAAAATTCTTCCTCCTCAACTTAAGACTTCCCTCGCTGAACCAAATCTTCTTAACAGGATCGAAACTCCACACAGTATCAACAACAACAAACTTGCCTTTGATATCATCCTCTCGTGGATCGGATCCACCCACGACATAGATCCTACCAATGAGATAAGCAACGCAATGATGCGTGCGTGGGGATGGCATCTCGCCAACAAACTCCCACGCGTTTTGTACAGGCAAATAACGATAAATATCTTTGCCCGTATTTCGACCAATGCCGTATTTAGCATGGACGTTAATGCCGCCGAAAACTAGCACGCTTTCGTGTTCCATGTGATAGAGGCTTCCATCGGCGAGATATGTTTTTCGGCGACGATGCGAGGAGCTTGTGCTACCTTCAAAAGGATGAGGTTCGGCGGTATGGGTTGTCTCAGCGCGCATTATGAAAGCGTCGTTTTGGAAATATCGAGGACTACTGTCTTGAGGTGATCGGGAAGTGCTCTTACTCATGTGATTATATTCCCCTATACCGATTGCACCACGTTGTAACAGCCGATTGATGAGATTGACTTCGCGACGATGCTTTTGTGTATTATGAAGGCGTTGGGAGAGTCCTGAGATTTTCGATCTGAGACGATGTCGAAGATAAGCGTTCTCTATGATGCGGACTGCATCTCTGGGGTTTAATTGAGGTCTACCAAATGGTTGCGGGATCGGTGGTTGATATCGATGAGAATATTTCGACTAGAAAATAAATTAATACAAATATTAAATTTACATGAGGCGTGCGCTGGAGAGAGTGGGATTATCTCAAGAGACCTGGGTGAAGGAAAAATGAGTGTGTGGAACCAAAAGTGGATGCCGTCAATTTAGCTGAGGAGAATATGGATGTAAAGCTACAATTGTTGTTGTTTGTTTAAAAAATTTAAATAAAAAAACTTACTGTTGTAAACTGGTCTTTTATTCTGTAAAGAGGATGTGGTATCTGAAACAAAATATATCAAACAATTGAAGAAAAGTAGAATGATTAGACTCACCCCATCCTGAATAAAAATCAAAATTTGCGATTGTTGTAAACTGAAAGCTTTCGAAATTAATTACGCCGCGTATATATAACTATTATAAGAATAATGAATATAAGTCCGGACTTATAATTTTTATTAATATAATCCACATATACATGGATAGGAGAAATTGCGATGAAATTGATTAAATTAGTACGGCATATCGTTTACCTTGCGATTGGCGCTTTTGCTGATACTGCCTCTCATGAATTCATCCATGGTGGGTACTTTCGCTGAGGCAGCAGCTTGCTTATCCATGGTATCGCGAGATGGACGTGGCGACATATCCTGCTTGCGTAGCTTTATGTCCTCTAATCGATTCGTCTTGATGATCATAAGATTCCGCCGATACACGTCCAGGTAAATGAGAAATTCCCGATATGTGAAGTAGGTTTTCTCCGTACCACTCCAATTCCGAGACGGCGGTTCTTTCAACGCCAGGATAGAATTCCAATGTTGATAGTCGTCGTTTTCCTGACCGTACCAATATTTAATTATAACAAACCTAATCATACAAGTTAATGGTAAAATTCGATGGTAATGACAACAAACTAGGAATACGTACGCTAAACCATCATCAATCATTTTACAAATTTCGGGATCTTTAGCCAGATCCCGAAACTCGGGATTATCAGGATTGCGTTTGATGTCGACCAGTTGCCATGGTGCAATATTCCCGAATCGGACGCAGGATAACACTTGATGCTTAAACTTATCGCGGTTTTCCCAATCGTGCTTTAACCAACGTACGGCTGACATAAATATTTCCATTTCACTTAAAAAAAATATATATAAGTTATCATATCAACATATAATAAACATAATATTGTTATTTACCAATTCACACAAACATAATTCGATTGTAAGAATGCCATGACATCTTCGACATCTAAACACAGCCAGTCTTCAGAACTAACTAGCATGAGGAAGAACTTCTCGATGCGTGGAAGCATCAAATCGCGCACTTCGGGTAGATTCTTCTCTTTGGCATCGATGAAGAGCAAGAACGCTGTGTCTTCCGCAAACACATGCGGGTTATCTATGAACGCCCAGCATTGTTCGATCAAATCCTTGATTTTTAGATATTTCGCGGCATTGAAAATGTCGAGAACATTCTCGCGATTAAGATCCCGATACGATGGATCGCCAGTGATCATCCATTCGTAGATGAATGCAAATGAAGCTGGACAACATTTATCCTAGATAGATTTAAAAATAGAGATACAAATTGTTTATTACGAACTCAGCTAACACACATAATATACAGAAACGACGGCATATCTTCGAAAAAAGATAAATCCGTCGACTATGCTGCCATAGAAAATGCATAGAATCAACGCAAGTTTTCTTGGAGGTGCAAACTGCGCACGCAAAATGAACCCGTAGCCAGTGGCGGATTTATGCTCAGGCGCGCACCAGGGACCTCACAAGACAGAGAGCTCCAAATTTCAAAAATGTAAATAAAGGTCAACATATTGCCAGCACTTTGCCGAGGTTGCGCCAACCGCTTTGTATGTTAGCTGAGAATATTAGAAAGTAAACTTACAGAAGGTAACTCAACCTTTCTAACAGCTATGTAAGTATGAAATACTTCTGAGTAACATTGAAGTACCAGAAGATGACAGTTGAATTCTTCATTATCAATGTATACCTTACAATCGGGATTACTAAAAAATAAGTAAGACAATTATTCAAAACATTTCTATAAGAACAATAGATTATCTACTTACGTAAAATTAGTAATACGTGCATATAGTTCTAGATAAAGATTCTTTTTCTCGGGTAAGACGACATCTGTCCAATCTATAGTTTCATTTGCACTATACCCCAGCCGACTTAGATTCAGCTCCGGTTCAAGAATTTCATGAGTCGCTTTGTTTTCATATTCGGAAGCTTCTTTCTCTTTACGTATAGGTGCGTCGGCGATCCTTCCCATTAACAATGATCCTAAACTTGACCCTAATCCCTTAATATCAAACAACAAAATTAATAATACATAAGTCAATTTGAAGATTTGTATTGCATTTAAATTTTGATTATGTTTACCTGCTTCATAATGGCATTAATAGCCGAATTTTTCGTAAAATCCTCTTTCTGCATGCTGCCGCTTTTCGTGACGGCGGTATCCGTAATGCAGCAATTTCTCCTATCTGAAATTTTCACCTCCGTCCGCGCAGGATCGGCGACTAGGACGCTTATCCTATTTGATTCATAAACGACCTATAAGATACACACCATACTATATATCAATAAAACTATTAGATTGAAGCAAGAAAAATAACACACACACACACAACATCAACAAAAAAAAAACATAAATATGACAAATGTAGAATATAAAAAGTGAATTGATGTTTACCTGATTTGCCTTGACTTTCAAATTTCCACTTGACGTTTCTCTGAAGGGAAAACGACATTCATCTGTTTGCCTGCAACTTAAAAACAGTTTCAAACAAACATAAGAACACGAGCATTCAATTGATTAAATCTACCTGTAATCACCACCAGTAGCTCCTGAAGGAGTCGATATTTCTGCACGAATGTATTTCACCTCTCGTGGTTCCTGTCGTACAACTCGAATAACTTCCTCTGATGATGGTTTTTGCTGTTGTTCATGCTTTTGTTGCTCCAACTGTTGCTTAAGTTCTTGCAACTGCTGTTCCTGCTGCTCCTGAATCAACAACTGCTGCTCCAACTGCAACTGAAGTTCAATCTCGTGTTGGAGCTGCTTCCGCTGTTGTTCTTTCCGAAATCGTGGGACAAGGAAATCGTCTACGAGTGGTTGAGCTGGTGGAGAAAAACGAGAAGAACTGCGCTCGAAACGTCGGAGGTTTTCGAACAAACATATGACGCTTCTACAATTTGAATTGGATGCAGAATGCAGCGAGGTGCAATCGCCACAAGCGTGTCGAGCATGAGATATGTTCCTTTGAACCTTAAAATTTAAATTGAATAAAAGGCATACTAAGTTGTTCTTTATTGTAGTTGGTAATTACCCGATTGTGTTGTGAACATGATTTTGTCAAGTTTTCACCAATAAAATCACAATCTCCATGAGCATTGCCACTATTTATTAGGCTGTTGGTCTCTTTTTGTGGTCTTTGGCTTACATCAGTGATTCTTGTCTTTTCGCTAAAGAGAAAACAGATAGTGCATATAAAGTAAATTAAAGTGTATGAATACTACCTGTAACGTGTAAGTTCACAACGATCGGTGTGAGTAGACGCATTTAGTGTATCCTACAAGCATATTTATTTATTTCTCGTTTAAAACATGACCAAATTTGAATGAACTATATTTAGGTTAGGGTCACCTCTTGTTTGCCGTTTCCATTTCGCATCATATGATAGGCAAACTGAAATTTCTCTTAACGCGAAAATCGCACTTGCGCTATCACTGTGTGTAAAAAAAATGTGTATATTGATAACACCACATGGCATATTATTAAAATCTGACGTTAACCATTTGAAATTTAATAAGTAAACGAAAACTTTCAAAACTGCGTTAAAAGGCGCCATCTTGTTCAACTGAGAACTGAAGCGGAAGATATGCAACCCGCACAACAATTTTCTAAATATACCAAGTGCGTCAAATAAAAAGACCATCAAAAGTATTAATTTACATTAAGCTTTTGCATTAAAGCAAACAGTTACGCATATTTGTCCAATTTTAATTAATTTTTGCAAATAAATTATCCATTAAATAAAGTTTTACGAATGCCTACCATTTTTTTAAATCGCATGCATGCAATACACCCATATTATCATACAGGATAATAGCAACAGTGGTCAAAAGTCAAGGACTGAAACTGAAAGTAGCTGAACAGAAAGCTTCCAAAAACTGCTAGATAATTGTTCACGCCCGTAACTGCAACCAGGAACTTCCACGATGTACACATCGTCCATCAACCCTTCGAGTCCAACGAATTTAATGTGCCACTAAGCCAAAAAAAAAACAAGACTGAAAACATACCACCCAGAAATAGAGGTTAGCACACATTCAGCAACCATGGCGTTTCGCCCGCTCACAGAGGCCGATTGTGGAGTCCCTAATCCTCTTGTGCAACTTACAAGTCATCTTACTCGGGATCATGCACTCCAGGAAACTCATGGACAAGCTTTTCCAGGCAGCTCAGATCAGCTTGTCGAACAGTTTCTGCAGGAAACCAGAGCTATGCCACAAACATTTCGAATGGATGGTATGTACATTTGAGAGAAATTAGGTTTATTAGTCTAAGCACAATTTTTTATAATTTAGATTTTAATTGTTTTTGTTATTGCGTTTTTTATTATTACAAAAAATGTGAATGCCCTCTATGAAACCAGATATTGTACTATTAGAATGAAATCCGCTTTGCCCACGCATGCGCAGTTTGCTTCTTCCATGTAACTATCCTTTTTGCTCATAATAGAGTTTCAATGTAGTGTACTTTATCTAAAGTTGACAGCGGCTCTTGCTACATACAAATTGGATAAAACTGGACAATAAATTAGGATTCAAAAGTTTTCAAACAAAATTTTCAGCAATTGATGATTAAAATATGTTTCAGATTTAATGCGAGAAATGCATGATATTGAATCACAACGTGCCAATTTGCCACCAGTCCCAGCAAGCACAATAAAAGATCATTTAAATGATAATATGTGGGCATTGCAATACATAGAAGATGGGAAAAACTTCAATATTCGCGATCACGACGAAATATGGGCTGAAATTTCCGCTCGGGAGCAGCAGAATTCCCAACTGAATGCAGATCACAATATGTGGTCTGAAGAATTAGCTCAAGGATCATCAGAAGCTGCAGAAACACAAATGACTACAAAAGATCTGTTGGATAGCATTGATGATCCCCAATTTCAATATTCCAAGGTTTGCATACATTTAGATCTTAGCTTATTGCGTTGTACAATTTCGTAGATGGATTGGTTTTAATTCTATGCTATGGGGATCTTTTAGTTCATGAAATTTATGCAGTCGGTAGGTGACGGTAATACGAGCATAGTCAAGGGTCAAGTCCATGGAGAAGGAGTTGAAGGATCGTTGCAAGATTGGAGTGAAGAATATGTCAAAGGTCTTGCAGCTGAAGACAGCAGCGGATTAGCTCAGGCCTGGGCAGCTGAGCTTGAACAAGGGGCTTCCACATCAACAAATGGTACATAATTGCGCTCCTCGCAATACTCACATAAATTTTTAATTAAAATTTTAACGTTTAGATGATAATTTGTTCAACTCAAAGTTCTGGGATCGATTACAAAACGAATGGAAGAAGTTATCGGAGCAAGAAGATCATGCTGATCATCCATGGTTATCGGATTTCAACGATTATTATGATACATATAAAGAGTATAACTTTTCTAAGGAAAATCCAATGTTTGATGTACTTGATCCATTGGCACGGGGCAAGGAAATGCTAGAAAAGGGCGACTTACCAAGTGCAGTCTTGTGTTTCGAGGCGGCTGTGAAGAAAGAACCTCAGAATCCAGAAGCATGGCAATTGCTGGGCATTTCTCAAGCTGAAAATGAACAGGTACTTAATACCCACATGAATATTATGATGCACTTAACTTACAATTCGTGCATTTTCCTAGGATCCAAACGCTATTTGTGCCTTAAAACAATGCCTGGAACTACAACCAGATAATCTGAAAGCTCTGATGTCTTTGGCAGTGAGTTATACCAATGAGAACTATCCTCGGCAAGCGTGTACAGCACTGGTAAATTGGATGCGACAGAATCCTGAATATGCAGGTCTTGTACCACCAGGATTCGAATTATCTGGGCAAGTTTCAAGCTTAATCGAGCAGTAAGTTGGTACAGCTGGTGCCGGTCCTTCCCACACATTTCTCCTTATTACTATCTTTTTTATGATCATTACTAGTAATAATATGCACATACACTCACGTAATCCTCTTAATCTTCTAACAGCACTGCATGTATCTTAGCTGTAGCCTCTTAACACTCAATTAATTATTAAGAGGCTCATTTATCCGACGAACTGTTTCTCCGGGGGCTCTAAGTTGAAGCGGGCAAGGAAAGTGTGAGGTTTGGAGGTAAATGAGCCTCATAATTACAATATTTGTAACTAAAATTATCAATGTTACATATTGTGTTATGATTCTATGTCGTATTATTGTTCATTTTAGTGATCAGTTAAAAGAAGTCGAAGGCATTTATATCCGAGCGGCCCAGAAACGACCGCAGGATGTGGATTACGAAGTGCAATGTGGGCTTGGTGTTCTGTTTAACATTTCTAATGAGTATGATAAAGCGGTTGATTGCTTTCGTGCTGCGTTGAGTGTTAAACCTGATGTGAGTATATAGTGGTTTGTGTTATAAGTGCTGAATACGCAAATGCGTGTGCACATCTCGCACGATAGTAGTACAATCAATTATTTATATTGTGTTCAGTAATAATAATAATTTTGTATTGATATTTTGCAGGATGCAAGACTTTGGAATCGACTTGGAGCCACTTTAGCGAATGCTTCACGTTCAGAGGAAGCTGTTGATGCGTATCACAGAGCATTAAATCTCGAACCTGGATTCATTCGGGCTAGATATAATGTTGGAATTACTTGCATTAATTTAAGTGCCTATAAGTACATACAATTCTTTGATTTGTGTTTGCCCATTGAAATAATTGTTGTATTTGTTTTAGGGAAGCAGCTGAACATTTCCTCATGGCGTTAAATGTACAATCACGCGGAAAAGACTTAACAAATAGTCCGGGTCAGTCACAAATGTCGGACAGCATATGGTCAACATTGAGGATGTGTATCTCGTTAATGAATCGTGGTGACCTACGGCCGGCCGTTGATAATCGCAATTTAGAGACACTTAATCGTGCATTCGAAATTCACGATTGAAGAGGGATGGGTCGACGATTTTTACATTAAACATAAAATAAATTAATTATTATGTTAACCAGTAAAATATATAAGCAATTTCTTTCGAGTCTTGATATGAAAACAATATATATATACAAAGAGATTGCTCATATTTACAAACAAACAAAAAAAGATTGTTACAATGTTATACCCTATTTTTTTTTTGGTGATTTGTTAAATTGTTTTAAAGAAAGGAAAAAAGAATATAACTATTGCGAAATGATTATGAAACAAATATTGTTGACGCCATTTAAAAATCTAATTTTGTAAAAAACAAAAGAAAAACAGCATTGTGACAGTTTAGTCCAATTTTGTAAGTAACTTAAGCCATGCTTAATAATGAAATTATATTCTTATTATTGGATTTGTTAATTGTTTTAGAAGAGAAGTTTTATATAAAAAGAATTAAGAAAAGATTAAATAAAGATGATGAGAGAGAAGAAGAGGTAGAGCATTATTTTAGAATCGTGTCAACAGTATTTGTGAAAAATAACAATTATTATAATTAATCTGAATCTCTATTGATAAGAGATCAATGATCTGGTGTAATCCAAGCAATTATACACGACATTCTTGATTGCAATTTCATTCATTATTTAAAGTCATTTGACATAGGCAACCACACATACTCAATTTTTGACGTCATTTTGATCAATCTTAGAACATGAATCAAATAGAAGGAGCAAACTCCGGCTATATGTTGACCATAGCAGAAGATTCACTAGCCGCTTCTCGTGTTGAAATATTTTGAGAGCGCATGCCCCAAAAACTCACCCGCAAACATGGCTATGTTCGTCACTAAAGCTTGTTCGCACTTAGCATAGTATTAAATTGAGTGGCGTAGCCTGTCTGAACTACATTTTATTTTCAATTAATTTGATTCCAGTTTTCTGACATGTATGGTAAGTTGCAACTCGCTCAGCAACTAACTACTCACGACTCGACTAAATACTATAACAAGTGCGAACAAAGCTTGAGCCAATGACAGTGCCCAGCTTGCTTGTATCGCCGCTAGGGTATTAATTACATCTGCTGCATTAAAATCAATTGTTCAAATTAGCTGCCAGTAACAACTTGGAAAGATGGCTGAAGGTCACGAAAATAGGCATCAGAAGATCAAAGGTGCCGACACGAAATAAATCTTCTGTATGGTTTGGACCACGCATAATTAACAAACTTTTATCTCACATCTCTCTCTAAATAAAAACCTTCAGGAGCCCAATCTGGTAGCAGCAAAGCATATTTAGATTTCATGTGCAAGCATACGGCATGCTCCTTCTATTTTATTCATGTTCTAAGTGCTCAATGAAGAAAAACAACCGTAATGTTGTTTAAATACGTAAACCGCGACTTTTACCCCGCAATGACGTCATTTTCAAATAATACCAAAGCGTTATGAACATTAAACGACCTACAGGCGATATTTTTCAAACGACATCTTAATATAATTATGAAGAGAAATTATAATGAAAGATCAATTGCTTATTTACTTTTCACACAGTAATTAATCATCATTTACTAAATATTATTATTTTTTGAAATTACTCCTTATGTTCTGAAACTGCTTACGATACTTATCAAATAAATTAGTTACTGTTATCCTTGCATTTCTCAAAAAAAAAGTTATCAACGTCCTACTACACGTAACAAACCAGCTTAAATTATAAAAACATTACACGACCTTCATGTGTGTCATCACACACTTTCTATTTCTCTCTTCTTCAATTTTTTCCGCAATCCGCAATCTCTTCGAAGTCCTTGAATACTTCTGATTTCATGTTTGTCTCAATATCTTAACTTATTAAAATTTAATTACCGCCGCTGCTTTGTATCACGGACTCTTGTCGAGTACCATTAGTGATATCCTCATCAACCGAGGTTTCTGTAAGATTTATAGCAGAAGTTGCTGAAGATGGTTGTTCAGTTATAGAGGTATCCATGTTATCTGCAGAGGTAGAATCGATTTTCCGAGGTAAACTATTATCTTCCGTCGTTTGTTTCTTAAGATTCTGACGCTTTTGTTCGTTCGTTCGTCGTTCTTGTAACAGCTTGAAGAGCTGTTTATTCTCCTCGGGGGATGCCATCACTAAGAAAACTTTGATCTCACCAGCTGGGTCAATGGCAGTGAAGCGTAAACTTTTTGCGCTCGCTTGTTCGACAGTCATTTCTGCCCATATCTAATAAAATAAAAACATAATAGATAATAACAACTAATTTAATAATTGCTAATCGACTTACTTTGGTATTTAAAATGACTTTATGTACACCAGACGTTCTAAAAACCAATCTGGATTGCGTTGAACTAGAGGAATTCTCTTGCTCTTGAACGAGAAAATCATTCAGTCGAAGAATTCCACGACCTCGTTCTTGCCAATTCCCAACGCCTTTATCATACGCAAACAATTTACATGAAATTTGCATGACATTAGTTTCATCTTCCTCTCCAGTTTTCGTCTCGACTTCTTCATACTTCCGTTTATTATTCCTTTGTTCTTCATACTCTCTAGCAGATTCAGTTAAAGACTTTCCAGGCGCAACTCCATGCGCCTCGTTCATTGGCGTTTCTTTAATAGCACTGCTAAATAGCATTTCTTCCTTGGAAGACGTCCCATTTGTCGATGCAGCCGCACAAGAAGAAGTCGATGACGACGGCTTACAATCGTCTGATGTTGATGAGACACCGCTAGAAGTGTTACTCGTCGATGACGCCGTGTCTTTTACAACTCGTTCCTGGAGATTCTGTCCAAAAACGAAATTCGTCGTCGTCCCAGCTGCCGGTTTAGCCTCTTTAGACATATTATCCAATGAACCACTTGATGATGCTGAAGCAGTTGTGGATGTAATAAGTGGCACAAATTTAGGAGTCTCCCCATTTGTGCTTTCAACTTTTCGATCATCAGTGTCAGGATCTTCTAATGCAGTTTTCAAGAATGGATTCAATTTGCCTGGAGTCAAGGTGAATGGTTTACTTGAAGCTACATGTTGGGACAATTGTGATGGTCGCAAGACTGATTTACTTCCACTTCCAGATCCACTAGATGCTGATGGCGTCGGAGATTTCGGTGCGAATGGATTAACGAAGATTGACGGTATAGGTCTTGGTGATGGAGAACAGATTGAATGAGCTAATGCTTCATTATCTACAAAGAATAATAATCAAAAAGATGTAATACACATTGAATATGAAATGGTATCGATTTAATGTAATGCTATACTAACCATTATTTTCGTTATCCTCAGCTGGAGCGTCAACTTTCATAATGATTGGACTCGTGGGAACCGCGTCTGTGAACATAAACATGATAATTTTGGATTTCTAATGAAATAAACGTGTAAATAATAATACAACTGGCATTTGTTTTTCATGCAGTGGTGCCAATCGAAGGTCAACGCGGGTACACATACAATCGTTGTAATTCTATGGAATACATAACAGTAAGTAAACTTACCAGCTTGTGAATCTGCCATAATTAGATAGGTACAAGATGGATTGTTGGCGAAAAGTGCTTAAAGAGATGTGCAGAGCTGACATTAATGAAATTTCGCCGACGAGGAACAAACACCACAGCCGTCGAATGCCTGCACCAACTTTTGACAGTTGAAACCTAACCTCTTTCAACTTTCAGATCATTGAGTGGTATAACATGAGTACATGCATAATTTTCTAAAACCTTAAAAGCATTCGGGAAAAATTTATCATTCATTTATCAACTTTAATTATTTATAACTAATATATAAATTTATGTAATTATTTTATATATACATATTGGGTCTAAAATATACTCAACAAATTATAAATTTGTAACTCGTTCATACAAATATTTGTCATCGCTAAACATAGATCAATAACATTAACGTTGCCAACCTAAAATTTCATACTAACAGCGGCCAAAAATACCTAAAGCAAAAACTCAAAATCAACAATACTCCATTCTTACGCTATTTTTATAACAATTTCCACCGACAATATCTATTCCCAACAGTATACATTAATTTCCTATTAGATCTCCACGCAATGAAGATGCGGCTAATATGATCAAAATTGTCTAGCTTAAACTCGCACAACTTCAAATTCTAGTGAGCTATTTATCATCCAGACGTAACTAATAGCTTTGACGGCCCGGCCAGTTGTTCACCAAGTCCTGGGGACTACACAACCTTGATTAAATTCGAAACGGTAATAAATAAACAAAAAGAAAAGATCAGTGCGCATAAATGTGGATGTCTCTTCGATAATCATGTGAAAAGAATAGAGCAAGAAGATCCGTCGTCGCCGTTGCTTCTTGTTTCCAATAATATTCTAGGTTACAAACGACTGTGATTGAAATCAAAAATTCCTCCTAGGGCATGGAGTTTACCGCAGAGAATCTCGAAAAAGCTGTGTGTTTGTTTTACCGTTCGGAAGCAGCACAACAGGCGGAGGCACATCAGTGGTTGACTGAAGCACAAAATTCCCCACAGGCATGGAGTTTTGTATGGGAATTATTGCATCCACAACGGGTATATTGTATTATCATGTTATTATTCTAATGTAATCTACTTTTACTTCATTTACAGACATCAGAAGTACAGTTTTTTGCAGCAACAACACTTCATAATAAACTCTTGAAGGCTTGGGATGAAGTACCTCAAGAACATTATGAAAACCTAAAGAAGAGGATACTTGATGCAATTGTTAACTTTGCAATGGGTCCCAAAATAGTCTTAAATAGACTGTGTATCACTGTGAGTTATTAGTAGTTTGTTTCTATTTTACTTGTTGCTTTAATTGATTTTTGTAGCTATCAGCTTATATCATCCACACAGTTCCACATCATTGGCCTAAGGCCTTTGAAGAACTAGTCAGTAGTTTTCAACCACAATATTTACCAAATGTAGAACCGGAACGTGTCATTTGGATCCTTTTGGAGATTCTTACGGTCATACCGGAAGAGTTTGAGAGTACGACATTAGCTACCAGTCAACGACAAAGAGTCCGTGCCGTGCTCCAAGAGGTATCTAAAGATATCCTCAAAGTGGTTGAGATGTGTCTTGTACCTATTCCCAATGCTAAGTAAGGCAACATTACTACAATTTCTTATAAATAGCAGAGAGAAAATATGTTAATATTATACAAAATTTCAGTTTTGATATGTCTAACATAACTACGTATCTTCATTCGTCACGATGTGCAGCTGCTTGGATACAATTAGGAGGCGTCAATATCGACGATTGCTCTCGAGTTATGAATCTTCTTGTAGATCTCACATGCTTTGTTTATTGGAATCGCACGGACAGCGAATGCATGAATTCCGAAGAAATGGAACTGATCGAAGTAACTCTTGAAGCTCTCACAGCCGTCGTCCAGCATCCGCATACAATCAAATATCCTGATTATGTAATGAAACACACGACGAATATCCTTGACAAGTTTAATAAGATTTTGAATAATGAGAAAGCCAGTGCAGAGCTTAACAAAGACATTTTGACCAGTATTTACTTGTTGATTGAAACAATTGGCGACACACATTGCAGACTATTCCTTCTAACCTTGAGGGGTAATGAACCAAATGAGATTAAGATTGTTAATGAATTGTTTACATGTATTTTGGGATGTACCGATTTACCGGGGACATATCCAGTGGATGAAACTAGTAGTACTGTTACATTCGGATTTTGGTATACTTTACAGGTAACATTTGATTTGATGATGAAATCAAAATGTTTCTAATAACAATGACCATTTTAGGAAGATATTTTAGCAATGGATACAGCACAATGTGCAGAATTACTACTTATAATCAAACCGTATTACCGACAATTAACTTGTGTAATGTTACGGAAATCAATGTTTCCTTCCAATGAAGAAAGCTCTGGCTGGACGCTCGACGACAAGGAAACTTTCCGCTGTTACAGACAAGATATCAGCGATACATTCTTATATTGCTATAATGTTCTTAACATCGAAATGCTCGATATTCTCATCGTCCAGCTGCAAGACGCATTATCTAAATGTGCGATAAATGCATCCAACTGGAATCTAGTCGAAAGTGTCCTGCATGCATTCAGCTCAGTCGCTGAAAGCATTGAACTGGAGAATCTCTTCCTTCCAAAATTGATGCACATATTAAAAACAATTCCGTACAACGATTTACATGTCAAAGTCCTTAGCAGTGCTCTAGAATGTGTTGGAGCTTACACCGAATGGTTGGCCAATCATCCGAACCTATTATGTAAAGTAGTTCCGTTGGTAATCACGGGATTAAGTAATCCTGACGTTGCTCCAGCTGCTACAATGGCATTAAAAGACTTGACGCAGAATTGCCAGAAGTTTCTGTTACCGTACGCAGAGCAAATACTTATTGCCTGTCAAAATGGCCTACAAGGCGGTAATTTAAAACTTTCCGAATGCATGAGAGTCATGTACAGTGTAGGTAAGGTATTGAGTATTGTCCCTGTGGCTAGTACAATGCAGTATCTCAATGTCATCCTTGCGCCGTCCTTCGAAGACATCCAGAGTTTGTTGACACAAGCGCAGAGCGATGCTGTTGCTGTGCGATTATGCACAAGATTGAAGATTTTGTCGGCGATGTTCGGGTCATTGCACGCACAGCCTGCTGCTAGTGAAGGTGACATACCACAAGCAATTCAGCAACAGCCCTTATTGCTAGTTGTTCAGAATACTATGTCGTTGTATACTATGATTGGATCGAAGTATCATACAAATTCGGAAGTTATTGAGGTACTGGCTTTATTGTTGAAACAAACATTGACGACGTTATTAGATGATGCGAAGCCTTTAGTACCTGACATTCTTGCACTCGTTGTGCGGATTCATAGAGAGACGCCGCAGCCGAGTATCTTGATTGTTGCGAAAACTGCGATGATTCTATTCGGCAAAGATCCGGAATATGCAAGCACCATGCAACAATTATTGGCTGTGATAATAACGACGACTTTGCAATTGATCGCACAGTTAAATAGTGCTAATGCATTAGGCGAAAAAACCGATTTGATTGAAGGATTCTTTGGGTTATTAGCGCAGATTTACAAGAAAGTGCCACAACTTGTAGCTGGTGGAGGTGTCGATTGCACAGCGTTATTCCAATGCGCGACTTTATGTCTTGGAATGAACGAACTTGCTTCTATTAAGACATGCACCGCGTTTCTGGTGAATTTTATTACGCAGAGTCGCGAAACTGCACAGGCTGCAGTCGTGCAGAATTACGGGGAGGCTCTAGTCATGAGGGTTTTACTAAGTTTAGGTTGGTTTCACATTTTTTTACCTGCTAATTTAAATTTTACTTGTGCATTTGTTTTTAGGATCAGCACCAAGAGCATCTGCAGATGTCCTTGCTGATATCTTACTAGCATTAAACAAGAAATACTGTGATAATTTGGCGCGCTGGCTGCAGACTTTACTGCAACAGGAAGGCTTCCCATCGCCAAGAGTGAATGCTCAACAGAAAGAGAATTTCGTGAAGGCTGTGCTTCGAGAGAAGGCAAATAAACGGAAATTGAGCGAGACTGTGACTGAATTCACGTTGTTATGTCGTGGGATACTGACCGCGGCTTAATTTAGTACTGTAATTGCGTAAGTATCCATTTAAAAATGGCATCTTGTGTAAAGTTATTAAAATCTTTGTTTATTTATAAACGTTTATTATTTCTGAGGAGGTGGACGCACTCGAATAAATTTGACTTACTAGGTTTGCATAGGCGTAATGCCATATTTCTCCATGAGTTCTTGCTTTCGACGTCGAAGCAGTGCTTGCTCGACTTCTTGTTGCGTTGGGACTGGTACATGTGCCGTATATCTTTGTGTACCATCCCCTTGATCCTTATCAGTCTTCTCGTCGTCCGAATCAACTGCATAAATATTTTCTTCTTCGTCTTCATTGTCCGGAAGATTTTCTTCTTTTTTCGTTTTGTACTCGGCTATACTTGTTTGTATTGCTATAAATAATAACAATTTGTATAGGTCTCTTCAATTTATTTATTTCTTGTATGTTTTACCTTCTTTTTCAGCAGCCTGTTCCAGTGGTATAAGAATCCCGTCGTCGTCGTCCATATAGCCATAATAATCGGCATCGATGTCCTTCATCATTTCGGCGCGGGTTTTACGTGGAGGTGGCGGCGGTTCCTGCTCAAACAACTCGCGGACACCTGAGAAACAATGAGAAAAAACGAAAAGCGTTTACTTATATGTCCCACGAATCAAGCAAAACATGATTACCATTAGCCAATTAATTAGTGTAGTATGTTTGTACAACTTTCAACCTCAGTAATTTATTAATTAATTAAAATTCCCTCCATGTAAACAATTCCATATGTAAGTTTTGGTCTTATTAATCAGATTCGAAAATTCAGAATAAATTATTTTAAAACTTGATGTGGTCGATGTGTAACCAAAGTTTAGAATTACTTTATATTATTATTACCTGGAAGTTCTTTTGCAGCGCCAAAATATTTATATCCTCTATTTCCTGGAACTTCTTTGCCTTCATGATCCAACATTCGTGGACCAATTTTTGAGTAATCAGGCCCACCAAGTTCTTTGATCTGTGCTTCCCAATGACGCTTTTCGCGGAGAAGTTTATTAATTTCGTCATTGAGATCACGAATACGGAACTCTCCCAGACCGGCGTTTTGGATTTGAGCAACTTTTTTCGCAATCTCGCGAATGATTTGCATCCGCCATTTCTCGCAAGCGTAGAGACTTTTGCATTCTGATGCTAGGTAAGGTCTTCGTTTCTTGTGCTTGTCTAGATCACCTACTTGTGCTGCTCTCCAACGAGCTAAAGTAGTCCTGTATATAAATCATATGTCATTACTGTTAGTAATATTGATAATGAGAGTTAATAATTACTCTTAGTATAATTGTAGAATATTTTTAGGATTAGTGGTATGCATTGAAAAAGTTAGTACTTACATGGCTTTTTCAGCGTTTCGAGCCTATAACAGTAAAAATTAATTAGTTCCAAGAATAAATATGAATTAGTTCACTTACCATTGTTTATTATTAGCAGTTTAACACAAATTCGTTGATAAAATGCAAGTCGCAATGCAGGAAAAACAAATGCGAAGCAGTCTTTATTTTTGAGGTTATGTGCATATATAATAGCACAGACTACTTATACTTATATAGATAGTTAATCTGTGATAGTAGTTACATTTCTTAATTGCTACAACAACTTTCATAAAATTTCAGAAATCACTGAAGCAATGATTGCAATAGTCATTACTACCTCTGGACAATATCTCATTATGCTTAAGGAAGAGCAGCATCAAAAACTAACCAAAGCCTCATTACTGAATAAACTGGTGAAAGAAAATAAACAAATTTATGGCCAGGTCAAATGTGACGATTAGGAGAGTCTCTTATACCATAAATGACTCTTGACTAAATTATCCAGCCCAATTAGAAGCAAATTATATCCAAAAAGCATGGGCCAACAGGATTAACAGTGTGTTAATTATCTTGTCTCTAAAAATTAAAAATTGTAATAGAAATATAATATATCAATTAGAGCAAGAGCAGAAACAATGTTATTGAAGTAAATGACTTCAAATAGCTCACTTTATCAATTGTTACATATAAAATATAAAATAAAATGAAGCTAATTACTAACTGCAGTTTTGTGTCTAGATGTTACTCGTAGAATATAAATATAATTAGATTTTAAAGAATTCCTTAAAGCATCTTAAAAGTAGTAAAGTAATCTAATTATAACCAGTATACCAATCAACAATTATAGTTTATGTGTTTTATTTTCCATGTCTTACAATTGTATTATTGTAAAACGTTATGATTGAAATACATATAATTATTGCTACATGAGTGTCTTTTATTGTCTCCTAAAACTCATAATTTCTGCATATTTATATTCATGTCTTATACATTCATTTGCAACCTATCAACCTATTTCTATCACTTTTGAAAACAGCTTAAATTCCGATCAGTCTTATGATCAAAAAGAATCAGAGGCTAGAGTGAATTATTAATATTTGATTCAATCATTATTTATAATTGCTAAATTAATTAAGCAGTAAAAAAAACATTTTTTTTCAACCATCTCGAAAGAGCTCATATATTAGGGATC
>JARJDU010032738.1:0-11110 GCA_030264695.1 Lissagria laeviuscula | reverse complement strand
TGACTGCCAAATTAACATAAATGTGAAGAAATAGGAACAAGTACCAGAACAAACATATTTTCAAATTATTACGCTTAGGCGCCACTGAATACGAAACAAAACTTATTTAAAGATTATCAGGGCTGCAAATAGTTGTGTGTTTATGATATCCAAACGGAGGTCAATGGCATGTTTAAACAAAGTTAAACACTGGGAATATAATTTAAATTTAACCATATCTACATTCACAATTCAAAATAAATTAGACTAACAATTTATTTCAATTGATCAGATGCCTGCAAATTTTGAAAATGATTGCCTCAAAATAATTGTGCGCTTCAGGTTCCGATAGCTCTAAATCTGCCGCTGTATTTTGATGATCAGTTCCTGTCAATGCGGTAAACGTGTTTTTTTCGATGTGACGATGTCGTGTCATATGTCGTTGCTTCTCAGTCAAACCCAGAACTATACTCAGAATGTCACATTTTTCCAATGCTATTAAATACAACAAGCCAAAATGCAATCATTTAAATGATCACTGACAGCATGAGTAATCATTTAACTACCAATCATTTGATCATTCAAATCAGTCCTGAGCAGTAAATTGTCAATCAAATGATTATAATTAATCAAAATTTCTGTATTATTTAAATAATCAAATTAATATTTGAATATTCCCATTACACGTATTGCACTTTCAGGGAACATAATTTATTTTGTAATTAACTTATCTGAGTTAAAATTGAACAATAAATAATATTGCTGCCACTAGTATTTTTAGATTCTTCTTGTCATTAAACTATCATTAAAATCACATTATACGCACCGCTATATATCTAGTCAATACAATAATCTGCCATAGTTCATAAAGACAAACCAAGCTGAACTACTTATATTTTTAAAAATGCATACTTTGCAAGACCAATTCCAACCGTTTTTTGTTCTTGCACGTCTGTTGCAATTAGATTCTATGAAATTCGACAGTCAAACTCATCAGTATATTAATTTTACGTCCATTTATATCATCCTTAGTAATTATATTAAATTAAGTCTCTTCTTCTTCTTGATATGGATCAGCTTTCCTATTGAAGCGTACAATAAGTCAGTGGAAGATTTAACCTTGCACGACTATCTGAGAGCAACTGTCTATTTGTTTCAAATCAGTATTCTTAGTGTAATAATATTTATTCGCCAGACAGACCTTAATAACGACAAGCTTTTATATAACCAGCTACTACTTCTTGACAAAGAGACACGCAAATTTGGAACTAACAATCTTTACGTAACAATAAAAATGGGCAAAATGTTTATTATACAATCAGTATGCTGCATGTACATATTAATGATTGCCTACATTTACTGCGCAGTTTTCCTGGTGAAGAACAAGCAGTTTTTAGTTAAAGTGTTTATCCCTTATATATGGTGCATAAAGCTTGCTCCGTGTTATGTGATCATCTTGATAATAAAAAATGTTTTAATCAAAGTTCAAAGATTGGTTGGATCGATACAAGAAGGAGTTGGAAATAATTGCAAAGTCTGCCATCAAATGGAATCAACACACAACATGCAAATGAGTGGTTTATATTTCTTTGATCAAATGTGTATGAAACACGCAATAATGTAGATTAAACTTGCTTTTATTTTCAAACATATCGATGAAGAGTTTTATCTTTTAGGATTTGCAGCAACTATTATAATCTGACTGTGGAAACATTGCGGCTATTTAATTCGACAAATTTGAATCGGCATGCGATATTATACACGGTCTCACTTCTTCAAACCGCCGAAGAAATTTTAATTTACATGAAATATAAGAGTAGCATCCCGCTACACTATCATTTATTTACCAGCATTATTATTGTAATTGATATTTCAACTGTGGTATATCTCAGTACTTTTCAGGAATTGCAACCCATAGTAATATTATCAATTTAATTTTTATTATAATCATAATTAATATCAATGCATATAGGTTATATAATTATTCTTTTCTATAGCATCTTCAGATCGGTGTGCAAATACACAGAATCTTTAATCGTATAAGATATTGGAGCAATTACAATCATGATGATAAATTGATGGCATCTATGCTTAAGCAATTTTCGCTAGATATTGCTACAAACGATGTCAGAATGAAAGTAGGTTCGTTTGCCTTAAACATTCATACATATTTGGAGGTAATTTAATTTAATTTTTGCTATATAATCAAATTTTTTTTAAAACTCTTGATTTCAGATATTTGCTGCAAGCTTTATGATATCTATGTTGTTTATTAATTTTGATGTGAATCTAGAGAAGTATCTTCACTAATTGCAATAAAGAAAAAATTTAAAAACTTTATATAACGCTATTAAAATTAATAAAATTAATAAATTATTTATATTATAAAGCATGTGTAATGTAAACTTATGTAAAATTTCCTCGTCCGACAAAGAAAAACATGAAAACACTAGTAGTAGAAGCAAAAAAACATGTCTCACGAGCTCTAACCACCCTACCCTCTCTAACGCCCACCTCTTATTTTTCTTCCACCTTCCCCCACCACTATCGTACATACCCTTTCAATTCTTTCTTCCTTAACTACCTCAACTGATTCTTATGTCTTAACACTCTTCAGACGGACTACCATTTCACACTCACTCTACCCGATTTCTGAATGACAGCGTTGACTTCTCTAGTCTCATCAAATTATTCAGGAATCTCCCATGTTTTCTTTCTAGCACTTCCAATTTATCTAGTTCCCAACTTTCGACTTTATACATTACATTACATTACCCGCCTCTCCTGTACATTTAAACTTATACCTTAGGTATGTAAAAGCATCTGCTTTCTCAATTTCCTCTCCTTCCTATACTCGTCGTTCATCCCAAGCTCTTTTCCTTCTGCTTCTGAATACCATCTATCTTGTTTTTCTTACATTCACTTTTAATTCGCGCATACCAATAATCCTCTCGATTCTCTTCAACATTTCAGCCATACCCTCCTATAACTCTTCCCCCCATCTTTTACTTAACACCTCTTTCAACTTGATCAAGTATAAATTAAAAAGCAGGAGATTTAGTGGGCACCCATGCTTTACCCCCAAATTAACATTTACCTGCTGCTATTAGGATTACAATCTGGTCTCTTGCCTCTTTCTCATTTTTTAACCCAACCTGTGTTTTCGCTAGCAGCTCATTTTTTAGTTCCGCTTTCATTTCACACCTACTCGGTTTTTCATTATTATCCCACTTTATATTTCTTTCCATCAACGTTACTCTCGTTCTCTCTTCCACATCATGTTAATCACTCTCAGAAACACATCCTTTCATTTCATCGGCAGCATCTTCCAGGCTTTTGACTAAATCCTCTCCTGCTCTTCTTCTCATAATTTTTTCTAGCGCCGCATCTATATCCTTTTCTACGAGATTCTTTACTGCTCCGTCCTTTCACTCTCCTTCTGCTCTCAACTCCCTCTGCTGCTTCCGCTCTTGTCAAACATTTTTCATTCTATTTCTTTAGAAACACTCTTACTTTACTAACACCGTTTTCATTAATAGTTCTCACATCTTTTTCTGAGACCCGTATCTCTTTATTCGCTTTAACCTTTTTAAACTTCTTTTTGCATCTCACTATCTCTTCTCCTCCAGTCTAGCCTTTTCCTCACTCTTTCACTGACTTTCTCCACTTGCATTTTGCTTACTTTAATTTTTAATTAATTCACTTTTCTTTTCGTCACTTTGTCTTTCTTGCCTTCAATTTTAAGCACATAGTAGACTTCTGAAGGATTTAATGAGACTAGAGAAGTCAACGCCGAGATATATCGTCCTTCAGAATTTGAGTAGAGTGAGTATGAGATGGTAGCCCATTTGTAGGATGTTAAGACATAAGGAACAGTTGAAGTGCTTAGAGGAGGAAAGATTGATAGGGTATGAATGAGAGTGGTGTAGAAAGTGTAGTTTGGGAGGGTGGAAGAAAAATTAGAAGTGAGAGTTAGAAAGAGTAGAGTGGGTGGAAGTGGAGGCCCGCGAAATAGCGGAATAGAAGGAGTTTAAATAGATACACGGGAGAGTGCGAAAGATATAGATGGAGTTGCAAGTAAAGCAGGAGAAAATTTAAAAAAAAAACTCATACAGTCCGGGATACGCGGAGTGGCAGACATACTCGCGCCTGAGGAATTTCGGTTTGTATGAGATGGAGCTGGAGAAAAAGTGGATGATGGCGAAGGCCAGGTGTGAGTCGGAGGAAAGAGGTTGGAAAGTGAGGTTAAGAGAAAAATACAAATGATTTGTGCTAGGTGTAAAAGACAGGGATATGACATACATTTGGCGGAAGAGTTAAAGAGTGCTAAGAATCAATGGCTGGGTAGGTGCAATAGAAGCCAAAAGTAAATGAATACAGGAGAGAATAGGCAAAAGCATGCTGAAGACTGTCAATGGAAAGAAGGAGAAGGAGCTTTGTTTGCGCCCAAACATGTGCGCGACATGCAAACATTCAGTTAGTGCTGAATGTACAGTTATCAGTTTATTTCAAATCTATGTTAAGTGCTTTGTATTTTCATTTGCTTTATGATTTTGTTGTCTCAGGTCAGTTTTTAAGTTATTGAACAAGAATTCTGTCATAACTCAGTCATATATTAAGTCATTTTTAGTTACTTGTTTATTGCTTGTAATTGTTAAGTTTCTAATTTTTGTCTCGTTTCAGGTTTTAGAAAGTTTCTATTGTCCAGTGTGTTGTTGTCCGACTCTAGTTCACAGGGCAATTTATAAGAGAAAGTGTCCTCTTAACCTATGACTAGAGGCTTTGTATTGTTAATTGTATGCACGCTGAGTTATTCCGCGAAATGGCAAAATCTGTGCGATTAGGTGTGTGTGTGCGGCTGTAACTTGCGTCTCTTTCTCTTCGTTCCAATATCAACTTATAAAATTGCAACCGTTTTCCTACTACTCCTAGTCAATCCAAGCTCATAAGTTCAGCGCATAATTTAGAAACTTGTGTTTTATATTTGTTATTTGTTGTAAGTTGTATTCTGTCTATAAGTTTATTTGTTTGTAATTTGTATCTTTGTTACGTTAACTTCAATCTTGGCCACTCATTTTCTATTTCATTTGATTACTTTAATATATATATTTTTTTTAATCTAAGTTTATCGTTTTAACTTCTTTCTCGACGCAGTTTTATATGAAGCCCAAAAATAGGGCTCTTATTTTGCTGTCTTAGTAATTTTAATATAAAACGTCGATACGGCGATAACAAGATTGTAAGGCTTAAGATGTTGTTGCTTACTAATAATAATTTTTTGGAATTGGAATTGATAATTTTTTTTTAAGCTTAATAAGTAGCCAATAAAGTTTACGGAAATTTTGAAGAGGGCGAAAAGGATGTTGTATATAACGGTAATGCCAAATAATGGTCTATATATTAGGTGTACACCGGTTGAGCAAAAAGAACAATTTGGAGCTCCAAGATTGAGTTGGGTTGAGTTTAGCAAAGGAAATTTTGTCAGCTTCATCTGAAAACGAAGATGGTGAGAGTAATGGTAGTTTACCCATAGTTCATCGAGGTTTTGAAGATCTATCTGTTTTGACGAAGAAGAAGAACACGATGTGATAAGTTAAATAACATGCTCAAGAATCCTAAAGATCATGGATGGTAGCAGCGTTGATCTCTAAAATATTTGAAAGGCGAAGAGTGCAAATTATGATTGAACTATGTTTCATATTTTATACTAAATATGAGTTTTTTATTTTTAAATTTAATCTTTAATTATAATCTTTGAAAAAAGCTTGAGTTGTGTTGATGGAATTTAAAGAAATAAAATGTATTACTGTTAAACTCAAAAAGAAAGAGAAGAGTTTTAGAAAGAAGTTTTTTTTTACAGTTGTACAAAAAGTTTCTTACATTAGATTTATTTGTAAAATGAGTTTACTGACATGTTTTTTATTGCAAAACATATTTAAATCACACATTAAAAATACTTTTATAAACATAAATTTGCATTACACATTATGTCAAACATAAATATTAATAATACAAAATAACCTTGCACAAATGCACATTAAATATTTCATGTATAAACATGGTATTTTAAATTAGAAGTTCAATATCCCTGGAATTTAAAACTTCCTTCACGAGATCAATGCTTTATTTTCTGACATCAATTTGTGGCATCCATGAACTCCAAAAGTGTATTCATTCTATTCGTTGTCTTATAAAAATCCCATTTTTATTTCATATATAATCCAACATCTTTACATCTTATAGAAAATTTACTTATTTTTGTAATGAAATATATGCGTTGGCCAATTTCTATTGCCAACTCTGTATGCAACTCGTCGATCACTATTTTTACTAATTGATTCACTTTTTCTTCAAACGAAGTTTAACCTAGGGTACATAATAGTTTATATATATAACTCTATAACATGCACAGTAGAAAATTATTAAAAATACTTGAATACTTCCAGTAAATTAATCTCTGCTTTTGCGTTTCAGAGGATTAAAAAAATTGTTAATTTATTAATTAAACTTTGCCAAATCAACTATGGTACGAATATCATTAATGTATCTGAAACTCACAGTTTCATGATTTTAACCACAAACAATTGGAATATCCGTACGAAGCTGATATGAACTTCTCTACGATGCCGGATCCAAAAAAGGACAAATACATCTCAAGACTTATCAATGTTAAGCCAAAGACAAATCTTTCTCGCACTTCACGTGGCACTCTTGAATCGATCAATCCCTGACAAACTAGCAAACCAATAATTCGTATTACACTTCGTAATTGTTTAAAACTACAAGCATATAGATTTAGTTCTTTCAAACAAATAAAACATTGACTGATTACATTTTGAGTTTTACTTGCTTGCAGAAAAAAAATACATGCATTCCATAAGAAATAAAAGCAAAATTAGAATATAATGGTTTTGGCACCATTACAATGTCTTTTATTACATGCGTAATAGTGAATTTGGTATCATGTTAAAAATTACAGTCATAGTAGCATTCTTTCCTACTCGTATATCAATGTTGCTTCCCACTAGAATATCAATGTTGAAACGAAATAAAATATATGTTAGCATACTGATATCACTACCATACCATTTATTAGAATTTGCAAAGATTAGAGGTACTTTCATGCTATCATAATATACAAAAAATCACGTCTTTTTTTGTTGAGTAGTTTAGGTTTGTCGAAATATTTTTTTTCTGGTTTCGCAAAAGCATTATATTCTATGTTCCGTTGATTTAAAACACCATATGTTTAGGTTTAGATCAAAGAACGAGCAAATATTTAAGTATTCATTTTCTTCTTGGACAAAAATTGAATTGAAAATATAAATTGTACTGCATGTTTCAATACTTTTCAATGTGTTTTAGATAGATTTAAAATAGACTGGAATGGTGTTGATTTTGGCGCAGATGCAAGTGAAATGAGATCAGCAGACTTCTGAATAATACATCTGGCATCTTTGAAATACGTTGTAACAATAACGTTGATTATTAATTGCAAAGAAACTTAGAAAAAGAGTAATTTTTGTTTGTTTTGTGATGAATCGGCATTTTTCCTGTCTAATATAAATTGTAATGCAGATTTAATTTGTGTAAGGCTTGTTTTTACCATGCATTTGAAAATTCTATGTATTTTGCTTATTAAAGGGCTAATATAACACGGTAATAAAGTTGTTAATTAGAAATATCCTTAATATTGAATGCATCAGGTTAATAGATTACTATATTTATAATGTCTGTAATAAGAATTATTAAACAAATCTTGTTGAGTTTCTGACTAAATAATTTAATACGATCATATCAACCACTAATGTCATAATAGTAATTACAATAATAATAATAATAACCTGTATTTATTCCTTTAATTGCAACAATCAATTATTGTTTTTTGTGCCGTAAAATATGTAGGAAATAAATAAAGCTATTTCATATTGATAATTTTTGAAATAATTGAAGTACGTTCTTGGAAGTGAGAGATAGATTCGTTAGGATTTATTGATTGCATGATCAGATTTAGGAAGCAGGGTTGAGAGATACATTTTGTGATATTTTAATTGTGATGAATTTATTGCTTTCAATGAGAAATGAAATTCTAATTTTCTGGTAAAGTAGGATGTTAGAAGGGTTGTAAAGAACATAATTTTGATGACTAAGGCGGGTTATTGCGCGGAGTGTCATTCTTTCAGCAACTTCTAGGTACTGTTTTGTTTTTGCGTTGGTTTGTATATATAAGGCGGCTGCGTAGTCCAGAACGAGTCGACATATTAGTATATATATCTTTATCCGGTTGTCCCAGCTCAAGCCCAAGTTCCTGTTGTTGTTGTGGTAAATTCTTACAATTACACTAGTGAATTGTAGTGAATCGAAGCAGAAGTTTCGATCTTTTAAAGGAGACGAGCTAGAAGTGTAATATTTTCACTAATCTGAGGTTGAAAAGTTGCAGCTTAGAACTGTACTTAGGCATCTATCTATCTATATATATATAAAAATATGTGTAATTTTGTTAGTTTCAATTTGCAAAGTCTATACAAATCTACATGCTTAGACCATATTGAACCAAAAATGGAAAACATACTATATGTAAAAAGTAGAAAAACATAGACAAAGTTACGCTCCCCTAAAAAAAGAAATAGGTACTCTAAAAGAAAAATGAAATTGTTACTAGTTTTAAATTTTTTTTTCTTTTTGTTTCTCAAGTTTTTGAAGATTGTGTGCATAATGTGTTAAGTGTAAATTCTATACTAAAAATTAAAATCAATAAAATCTATAGATACCAAAAACACCTTACTTATTTAAATATAGTGATTGTTTCATTTAATTATAACTTAATGTTGTGTCTTTGGAAAACCCTAGCTCTCTCAATTATATTACGTTAATTTTCATAAATTTCAATGCAAATATAGATTAGTAAAGTTTCTATATAAATAATAGTAATATAATGAACTAATTTCATAGATTTTTATGTAATCGCGTATAAAACGTCGGCGTCGTGTCCTTGATAAATACGGTTAGTTTGCAGGTTAGTTTAAACTCGAGAAGAGACTCAACTCTGTCATTGGAGTTAGAACTTCTCCAAATGTAGTTGGGAGAGTTAAAAATTGCGTCTACGACAACGTTGACGAGGACGTTCACAATTGTATCATGAGAGGAAAACAAACGGCGCTGTCATTTAAGAGCGCAGCGTAAATGTGAAGTAGAGAAAATGATTTAATTTAAACTTAAAAAACATTTTAAAGTAAATTATAGTAAATTGTTTCAATGGGTAAGTTTTTGTTTCTAGTTTATCAGTTTGTCAGTCACAGTAGACATTGGATATGTCCGCAATTAATTTCAACACTTTAATGGTTAGGTGCGTTTTTTAAACATGGCACCCTATTGTTATGAGGTAAGATGCATGAAAGTTAGTTCAAGGGATAAGTTATTGTTTTATCGAATATCACATGTAGTTTTATAATACCAAATACATGTAGAACATTCAAATAAAGTGCAGTCTGCAACGCGCACCAATTCATGAGCCTAAACGGCAAATCGTAGGAAAACACTTCATGGGGAAGAGTTATAATGCCTTATTGTAAAATTTTCTTTTTATCAAATAGTTCATGCCAACCTTTTATTTGAGTTTAAAATTTAAGATCAGATGTATTGTAAGAATTAAATTGAAATGATTTTGATTGTTTAGAGTTTCTGTTTTCTGCTACTGCTATTATTTTGTATTTTAATTTTGTTTTATTTTTCTGAAAGATTTGTGTAAATCTGTAGTTACGATCATAAGTAGGCCTGCCAGATGTGGACACCTGCGTGATTCATGGGCAGGTACCTACTAAGAACCTTTTTTCCTCTTATCTTCTATTTCTTTGTAATATTTTTGCATATAAGCATTGTGAAGTTTAGATTTAGTCAATCAAGTTTCAAATATATTACACATCGGTATATTCTCGTGTCTCATCATTTTATGATAAAGGAGCTGTACAGAATTACTTTAGTAATTTCCAGCTCTTCCTTAGATGGATAACTGTTGATTTCGAAAAATCACAGTGAAGTATGAATCAGATAAACAAACCGCGACAACCGCGCAAACACTGATAAAATGAAGTAAATAATTAAAATTACTTAAATCTGAATTTATCATAAGCAATTGAATTTAATATCACTATCATTGTCATTAAAATGATCTTGGCGTGCCATTGATAATTATATTAATATAAGATTATAATCCATATAATAAGCTAAAATTGAAATAATCAGATTTGTTTAAAAACACATTAATGCATAATATTGTGGTATTTTTATTCACCATTATATAATCAGTATAAAAGGAAATGTCTGGAAATTTTATTTAGAGATGACTTAATCAACATGCAACTTAAACGCAGTTTAATCTTTCTGTGTGTTACCTTTCTTACTGCATACTTAATTTCGGCAGTATGTATATTTTGTAGTTGAATATCAATATAATTCATTCACATCATCGTAATAAATTATCTATTACATATTTTTAATACTTATTTTAGAGAATTACCCGAGAGATGTATTTCGAACGAACTGAATTGATTGAAGTTGACCACGATTTTGCGGAAGTAGCTACATGGTTAGCAAAGTATAATAGAACCGCGTGGGGATATAATTTGAATTTAACCATATTTACAATTCCTCCAAATGACATAATTGTACTTTGTAATATCTGTTGAAGCAACTAATTGTAATTACATTTTGCAGATGATTGTAAATATTTACAAATTGGATAATGGTGTGTATAAAAAGACGGCCATTCAATTAAAAAAGCCGGTGTGTAGAGTTTTGAAGGAAGAATTCCAGCTCATTTACGCAACCATGAAGGAGAAATATTTGCAGCATTTTATTCAATCATGTCCTATCAAAAAGGTTAGTGTGCAGATTTGCTTTGCTATGAAACTGTGCTGCGAGTAGAAATTAAAGTACCTACATTATTTTTAGGGATTTTATTACATCCGAGATGGACTGATACCACAAGGCACTGTTCTGAATCCACCTTGGCCGTTTTTATTTGAAATCGCGGTGACTCAAAAATCTGGAAAAGTACTATTTAAAATTCAATCTGCTGTTGGAGTACGAGATATTCATATATAAATTAATTATTTAAGATATTCTTGAATTT